>ML421374.1:8763-29891 GCA_005239525.1 Nicotiana knightiana | reverse complement strand
ATCTTCCTCTTCGAGGAAGATGAACCAACAATAATTTCCTGGGCCTGAGCCAAGGACATCTTCGGGATAGATGAAGCAGACACCCCACGAGCAGAGAATCCTATTAAAAAGGGAAAAAAGTTAAACGACAAAAAAAAAGACTCGAGTAAGGAAAGAAGCAAGAACAATAGCTTCACTTACCGTGGGTCTTTACTTGCCAACCATACCTCCCAGCGAGGTACTTCCAAGATCTCTCTTCTGAAGGAGCAACAAACAATAATTTTTCTACCCAATCACGAATACCGGAGACATTCTCAACAGTTTTCATGATAGTTGAGAGAAGAAAAAACAGATACGATGTTAATAAAACATCTCAAGTCAAAACAAGAAAAAGTAAACGTGAGCTAAAGCATACTCACGTGCGCGATTCCACTTCTTAGGGAAGGGAAGATTTTCATCACCCACTAAACCAACAGTGGGTAAAACAACATATCGGAGGTACCAACCTCTATCCTTATCGTCTCCAGGGGTTACCGGCACTCTTTTGCTTCTAGCGGTAAGAGTAAAAACCCCTTTACGAACTAAGGTAGGAGAGTAGAGGTAAATAAGTTGGTTGAAGGTAAAAGGAACCGAGGCTAAAAAAGCCAAACTCCTAAGACATGCGACAAATATCCACACAAGCGAGCCAACTTGTCCTAAGTAGTTATTGAAAAAACGGCAACNCTTTCGACACTATCAAGAGAAGAAGATTGGTCTACAAGAACTTGACTATCCCTAGCAAAAACAAACTCAGCAGGGACAATTTCATCGACTTTAGGTTCACGAAGGCGTTCACCTCTACTTATAAACAAAGACCGAGAAACCCTAAACATCGGAGAAACTAGAGATCTAGTGGAAGGAGAAGGAACTATCTGAGAAGAAGAGGAGCCCCTCGAAGGAGTGGATCCTAGACTTCTAAGCCTAGTCGGAGCAGAAGATGGCGTTAAACTTTCAATATATATTACTCTTTGAGGTTGGTTTGAAGAAGACATGTTTACAAAGGCAAAGAAGAAAGTTCTTTACAAAAGACAAAGTTAGAAAAGTGTTTTGTGGAGCAAAGAAAAGAAGAAATATATTTATACTTGAAGACAATCGTCAAACATGAAGAAAAACAAAATAATGATGAAAAGTCATAATTGAAGATGTTACTTCGGGACTGGCATAGCCGCAAAAATCCCTAAAAGGTGCCGAGTAAATGCAGAACCAATCTGAAAAGGCCACGTGGTATGAGCATTAAATGGAAGTGACAAACAACGCCTATGGTGCAGAGAAGGATACAATGATTCAAGGAAAAGCGGCGGCAAAATATTCCCGCCATAAATGAATATCCACTTACCAAATATTAATCGTTAAATATATGGTAAGTGGGGGGACTATCTGTATTGGTAAAAAAAAGTTTCACACGTAAGCCAGCTTTTGACAACTCAGCCAGTCACGTGGACACAGAAAAATGCGACAGCTGGATGTGATTCTTTGAAGAGGTACTGTAAAAAGAGGCACGGTAGTAAACGCACGAACTTATCATCCACGAGAAACTCAACTTGATCAAAATGGGAGAGAGGCACGGTCAGAATGAATCTAGACAAAGCTACGGGCAGATTCAAAGACCCACAATTGATTACTCAAAGTTATGTAATCGAACCCCAATTACCGTTATCCTTTGTAATACCTCATTAATGTCATAATTAGCCATTAATGATTAATCATAGCAAGAGTCGTACGTTATAAGAATCTCCTATATAAGGGAGGGGAATACAGCTTGTAAAGGCATTTGCTTCTCGAATACAATTAACTTCGATATTTTATATTTCTGCAATATTGTCTATTATTCATTTTTCTCCATTACCTTGATTATCAGTAACCCGTATTCATCTTAAAAATAAGATTTAGTCAAAGGGTCTAATTCTTTGGTTAAACAATACTCACATAGTATACTTATATAACATATGTAACGACCCGACCGGTCGTTTTTGAGCTTTAGCGTGGTGTTCATCGGGTTGAAGTCATGAGCAGCTCCATTTCAGGTATTATAACCCGTGAGCATGATCGGAATTGAATTCCAGGAAGTTTAGAATTGATTTGGAAAGAAAATTCTAATTTCAGAAGCCTTAAGTTGAAGAAATCAACTAAGATTGGAATTTTGAGTAAATGATCTCCGAATCAGGATTTGAAGGTTCCAAAAAGTTCGTATGATGATTTCGGGCTTGGGTGTATGTCCGTATCAGGTTTTGGATAACCTGGGAGCGTTTCGGCATATATTGTGGAAGTTAGCATTTTAGAAGGATTTCATGAATTTGGGCTTGAAGTGCATATCAAGGGGTTGATGTCCGTTTGGGATTCTGAGTTTGGGAATAGCTTTGTATGGTAATTTTGGAATTGGGAGCGCGATCAGAAGTGAATTTGGATGTTCGTATGTCATTTTGGGGCCATTTGGCTAAAGATAGAAATTTGAAGGTTTTTGAGAAATCCGACCGGAAGTGAAAGTTTTGATATCGAGGTCGGAATGCGATTCTGGAAGTTGGATCAGGTCCGTAATGTTGAATATCACTTGTGCGAGAAATTTGAGGTCAATCAGACGTGATTTGATAGGTTTCGACATCGGATGTAGAAGTTTGAAATTCTAAGTTTTTAAAGAATTGGATTTGAGTGCAATTCGTGATTTCAACGTTATTTGATGTGATTAGAGGCTTCGAGCAAGTCTGTGTTATGTTTTGGTACAGGTTGGTATAATTGGACGGGGTCCGGGGGGCCTCGGGTGGATTTCGGGTGGTTGTCGGATCAAGAATTGAAGTTTGAAGAAGTGAAGATTGTTGTCATCTGGTTTGATCCGCACCTGCGAGGATTTGGCCGCAGGTGCAGCTTGGGTGCCGCAGGTGTGAGTGTGGGCATGCTTGGCTGGGGACCACATGTGCGATGGATATTCCGCACCTGCGAAGCCGCAGGTGCGGGCGGTGGGGCGCAGGTGCGATTTGGGCTGAAGTTGAGGAAACCGCAGGTGCAGGAGATTTGGTCGCACTTGTGGGATCGCAGGTGCGGAGGAAGGATCGCAAGTGCGAAAATCGGCCTGCGCAGAACGTTTTAAAACAAGAAATTTGGTTCATTGTCTTCATTTTTCTCATGGCTTAGGCGATTTTGGGAGGCTTCAAGAGAGGATTCCTTCATGCATTGTCAAGGTAAGTAAATTCCTCCTGTTTGTAAGTTAAATACAAGATTATATGCATGGATTAGACATGGAAATTAGTAGGAAATTGGGGTTTTTGAAGGAAAACCTAGAAAATGTAAATTTGGATTTTAGCCACGAATTGAGCATGAATATTTGAGTAAATTATATATTTGAGTTAGTAAGTCTATGGGTAGAATGTATCTTCGAGAAATTTCAAATTCCGGGCACGTGGTCCCGAGGGCATTTTGGTCATTTCTCCGAGCGGGGTTGGGAAAGTATGTAATTTGAATTTATTGTGAGTATTAGGATGAATTTTTATTGCTTTGCCGTTATGTGGTAGTTTCGGAGCGTTGTGCGTCCGTTAGAGTCATCGGAAGGGCTTGGAAGCCGGTGTTGGAATTTCGGAGCGAGGTAAGTCTCCTTTCTAAATTTGTGAGGGGGAATCGTCCCCCTAGGTGAATTAATTCAGTATATGCTATTATCTTCAGGGGCTAAATACGCACGAGGTGACAGGATCCGTGCGTAGCTACTATTATGCAATGTCCGAGTAGCCTAGGACCCACTAGCATGCCTTATGTGTGTACATGTAACCCTGCATGTAATATTAAACTGCTAATATGACCGAAAACGTAATTTAATGTCTAAAGAAAAACTAGAGCTCATATAGTTAACCTTCTAAAAAGAGAATTGTTTCCGTTGTGAATATATGTGTATCTAGACTGGGTTGTATCATGGAGTATCACTAAACTTGACAAATGAGTTTCAAAAACAAAGATTTCGAAACCTATATTTCATGTTTCTTTTAATAAATATTTTACCACTTTCCTGAGAAAAAATGATTTTCTTGATAAAATACGAATTTATTATGTGGATATGTGTAACTTTGGGTGCCTGAGTCGCTTTAGTGATTCGCGAGCAGGAAGCCCCTGTATTTGTGTATGTATTCATATGAGCACCTGAGTCGCATGTATGATTCGCGAGCAGGCTAGCCGTATTATGTTAATTGCGTCGCATGATCGATTCGCCGAGCGGGGCAGATAAATGCATCTATGGTTCGAGCCGATCGACCCTTCAGCAGTGCACATATTATTATTGTTGGTCCGCGCCGTTCAACCCTCGGCATTGCCTGTGCATGATATTTGCTGCGTAGTTGCTATGATATTTGCCTGAATACTGGCCTGAAATGTTAAATTGTCGATTGAAATGACAGAGATTTAAAGTTATTAAAAAGACTTTTGGAAGAAGTTGTTCCTTCCGTTTATTTATTATTATTTGATTAAATCACCATGTTGAATAATTGTTAATATGACGAAGATATGAAGTGTTAAATGTGAACGGAGTTGTAAGATGTTTAAGTCTTGTTTTATAAATTGTCTATGATAAAACCATGCTTAATGTCACTCTTAAATATTTTAAATTGACCTTTAGTAAGTGTCAAATTTGACCTCTCGTCACTACGTATCTCAGGTTAGGCGGACGACTTACTGAGTACACGTTGTTTTTGTACTCATGCTACGCTTGCTGTGCATTTTATTACACAAGTACTTTCATAGCAATGTGGAGGATTCGGAGACTTGGCGAGTTGCATCATCCAGAGGCGATCCGCAGCGGACAGATTCTCCTTCGTACTATATTTATTTCATTTAAATTTTCTTGTCCAGTTGTATTTCGGACAGGCTTGTAATGATTGTTGAATTCATAGAAATTGCTCATGTACTAGTGACACTGGATTCTGGGATATGTATTGGGATATAATTGCTTAAGCGAAATCTTTAAATCATTATTTTTAATTAACAGACTTTTATTTGATTATCATGTAGTAAAGTGAACGGAATTTTTTTTCATAAATGTTAAAACCGGAAGGTTATTTCAATTAATTAATAATTTGGTTTGCCTGACATTGATGTCCGGTGCCATCACGACCTTAGGGATTAACTCTGCAGTTGAGTGTGAATTTATGCACATTCCCTCCGTTGTGGTTGTATCGCCAGCATTATAGCAGGATGTCTGTATAATTGTTATGAGGTGCATCAGGAGCATCAAATTCGTGGACCTTGGCTAATAAGGTTCAGGGAGCGTCGTTGTGGTCAGACGATGAGTTATGCGGTGCATGGTGCCGATTCAGCAAGGGTATGCAGTTATGATCTGGTATATCATGTGCTAGTTGATGCAGTGCTTATATATATTGAAACTAGGCATGGCTAGAGAAATTTCAGGTGTTTGAATGAATTCTGAGCTTATTATATGGATAAAGAAGAAATCTCCAGATTTGATCAAGCTATTGTGCTCGACTGGGTTGTGGTAGCACGGGCAGGTGCTCGAGATGTTAAACAGTGATTTTAGGTAAATCCAGAGCAGTTCTTAGCACGTTCGAGGATGAACGCTGGTTTAAGTGGGGGAGAATGTAACGACCCGACCGGTCATTTTTGAGCTCTAGCGCGGCATTCAGCGGGTTGAAGTCGTGAGCAGCTCCGTTTCAGGTATTATGACCCGCGAGCGTGGTTGGAATTGAATTCCAGGAAGTTTAGAATCGATTTGGAAAGAAAATTCTCATTTCAGAAGCCTTAAGTTGAAGAAATCAACTAAGATTGGAATTTTGAGTAAACGATCTCTGAATCAGGATTTGAAGGTTCCATCAGGTTCTTATGGTGATTTCGGACTTGGGTGTATGTCCGGATCGGGTTTTGGATAACCCGAGAGCGTTTCGACGTATATTGTGCAAGTTAGCATTTTAGAAGGATTTCATGAATTTGGGCTTGAAGTGCATATCAGTGGAGTTGATGTCCGTTTGGGATTTCGAGTCCCGGAATAGCTCCGCATGGTGATTCTGGAATTGGGAGCGCGATCAGAAGTGAATTTGGATGTCCGTAGGTCATTTTGGGGCCATTTGGCTAAAGATAGAAATTTGAAGGTTTTTGAGAAATCAGCCCGGAAGTGGAAGTTTTGATATCGAGGTCGGAATACGATTTCGGAAGTTGGAGCAGGTCTGTAATGTTTAATATGACTTGTGCACAAAATTTGAGGTCAATCGGACGTGATTTGATAGGTTTCATAATCGGATGTAGAATTTTGAAATTCTAAGTTCTTAAAGAATTGGATTTGAGTGCGATTCATGATTCCGGCGTTGTTTGATGTGATTTAAGGCTTCGAGCAAGTCCGTGTTATGTTTTGGGACATGTTGGTATAATTGGACGGGGTCCCCGGGGGCCTCGGGTGGATTTCGGGTGGTTGTCGGATCAAGAATTGAGGTTTGAAGAAGTGAAGATTGCTGTCATCTGGTGTGATCCGCACCTGCGAGGATTTGGCCGCAGCTGCGGCTTGGGCGCCGCAGGTGCGAGTGTGGGCAGGCTTGGCTGGGGACCGCATGTGCGATGGATATTCCGCACCTGCGAAGCCGCAGGTGCGGGCGGTGGGGCGCAAGTGCAAGTTGGGCTGAAGTTGAGGAAACCGCAGGTACGGGAGATTTGGTCACATCTGCGAGATCGCAAGTGCGGAAGAAGGACCGCAGGTGCGGAAACCGGCCTGGGCAGAATGTTTTAAAACTAGAAATTTGGTTCATTGTCTTCATTTTTCTCATGGCTTAAGCGATTTTGGGAGGCTTCAAGAGAGGATTCCTTCATGCATTGTCAAGGTAAGTAAATTCCTCCTGTTTGTAAGTTAAATACAAGATTATATGCATGGAAATTGGTAGGAAATTGAGGTTTTTGAAGGAAAACCTAGAAAATGTAAATTTGGAATTTAGCCACGAATTGAGCATGAATATTTGAGTAAATTATATATTTGAGTTAGTAAGGATATGGGTAGAAAGTATCTTCGAGAATTTCGGATTCCGGGCACGTGGGCTCGAGGGCATTTTGGTCATTTCTCCGAGCGGGGTTGGGAAAGTATGTAATTTGAATTTGTTGTGAGTATTAGGATGAATTTTCATTGCTTTGCCGTTATGTGGCAGTTTCGGAGCGTTGTGCGTCCGTTGGAGTCATCGGAAGGGCTTGGAAGCTGGTCTTGGAATATTGGAGCGATATAAGTCTCCTGTCTAACTTCGTTAGGGGGAATCGTCTCCTCTAGGTGAATTAATTCAGTATATGCTATTATCTTCAGGGGCTACGTACACACGAGGTGATGGGAGTCCGTGCGTAGCTATTATTATGCCATGTTCGGGTAGCCTAGGACCCACTAGCATGCCTTATGTGTGTACCTGTAACCTTGCATGTAATATTAAACTGCTAATATGACCGAAAACGTAATTTAATGTCTAAAGGAAAGCTAGAGCTCATATTGTTAACCTTCTAAAAAGAGAATTGTTTCCGCTGTGAATATATGTGTACCTGGACTACGTTGTATCATGGAGTATCACTAAACTTGACAAATAAGTTTCAAAAATAAAGATTTCAAAACCTATATTTCATGTTTCTTTTATTTTACCACTTTCCTGAGAAAAAATGATTTTCTTGATAAAATACGAATTTATTATGTGGATATGTGTAATTTTGGGTGTTTGAGTCGCTTTAGTGATTCGCGAGCAGGAAGACCATGTATTTGTGTATGTATTCATATGAGCACCTGAGTCGCATGTATGATTCGCGAGCAGACTAACCGTATTATGTTAATCGCGTCGCATGATCGATTCGCGAGCGGGGCAGATAGATGCATCTATGGTTCGAGCCGATCGACCCTTCGGCAGTGCACAGTTTATTATTGTTGGTCCGCGCTGTTCGACCCTCGGCATTGCCTGCGCATGATATTTGATGTGTAGTTGCTATGATATTTGCCTGATTACTGGCCTGAAATGTTAAAGTGTCGATTGAAATGACAGAGATTTAAAGTTATTAAAAAGACTTTTGGAAGAAGTTGTTCCTTCCGTTGATTTATTATTATTTGATTAAATCACCATGTTGATTAATAGTTAATATGACGAAGATATGAAGTGTTAAATGTGAACGGAGTTGTAAGATGTTTAAATCCTGTTTTATAAATTATCTATGATAAAACCATGCTTAATTTCACTCTTAAATATTTTAAATTGACCTTTAGTAAGTGTCAAATTTGACATCTCGTCACTACCTCTCTCAGGTTAGGCGGGCGAATTACTGAGTACACGTTGTTTTTGTACTCATGCTACACTTGCTGTGCATTTTATTGCACAGGTACTTTCATAGCATTGTGGAATGATTCGGAGACTTGGCGAGTTGCATCATCCAGAGGCGATCCGCAGCGGACAGAGTCTCCTTTGTACTGTATTTATTTCATTTAAATTCCTTGTCCAGTTGTATTTCGGACATGCTTGTAATGATTGTTGAATTCTTAGAAATTTCTCATGTTCTAGTGACATTGGGTTCTGAGATATGTATTGGGATATAATTGCTTAAGCGAAATCTTTAAATCACTATTTTTAATTAACAGACTTTTATTTGATTATCATGTAGTAAAGTGAACAAAAATGTTTTTCATAAATGTTAAAATCGGAAGGTTATTTCAATTTATTAATGATTTGGCTTGCCTGACATTGATGTCCGATGCTATCACGACCTTAGGGATTTTGGGTCGTGACAATATACATATATACTATATCAATATCATATTTTGCTGATAAAAAACGTAGACAAACCAGGACAATTCTATACTCACATAGTATACTACTTTTACTGATAATATTATATTGGTATTATATTTACTGATAATAACAAATACACAAACCAGTACAATTTTATACTCGCATTGTATACTGATATAGCATACGTATATACTATATCAGTATCATCTTTTACTGATAAAAAATAC
Organism: Nicotiana knightiana; assembly: GCA_005239525.1. NCBI lineage: Eukaryota > Viridiplantae > Streptophyta > Magnoliopsida > Solanales > Solanaceae > Nicotiana > Nicotiana knightiana. Next base: position 20,932 of record ML421374.1, on the reverse strand, counting down.
AGACAAAGCAGTACAATTCTATACTCTCATAGTATATTGATTTAGCCTACTTATATGCTATATTCATTTTATCTTTTACTGGTACAAAAAACACAAACCAATAAAATTCTACACTTACATTGATACGGATATAGCATAGTCATATACTATATCGGTATCATATTTTACTAATAAAAAACACACACACAAGCCAATAGAATTTTATACTCACATAGTATACTGATATAGCATCTTGATATACTATATATGTATCACATAATTTTTTACTTGAAAAAATGCAGACGAGCCTTCTTGGACATGATTTATTAACTCGATATTAACTTTTTCTCTAACGGCATATTGTTTCATAACGAGAGCCAACAGGTTCTTGTCTTTGTAAATTTGTCCTTTTTTCAACTTTTTGATGAAATTGATCAGTTATGATGTTTGCATCATCAAGTTCTATACTGGTGTCATCTCCTTCTTGCACATCAAAAGTACTAATCATATCACTGCAATTTCTGATGAAGTTGTAGCAACATCGAAACTGGAGGTGCTTGCAACTATAGTATTTTTAGCAAACGACACACATAGTAGGAGTGTTGTCATCCTTGCACTTGATTTTTTCAATTCCATGTAAACACTAACACTCATATCGCTGAAAATTGTAATTGGTGGATATCCTTGAGCAATAGCATACTGAATAACTGTTGTGTTACTGTCATTTTGCAGTTGCTTTGCAAGTTTTCTGAGAAGTTGTTCAAATTTCCAACAAGTCTTTATTAGAATTGCATCAACATGAAAGTTTATGAAATTATGGTTATCATCCATTCTCCACTACGCTGCTGCAAAATTGGTATATTTTCCATGATCCTGAAGTTATATGTCCAAAATTCAATCTCGACAATCCAAATTTCAACAGTGTTGGTGTCAAATACTGAATTTCAGCAGAAGATTTTTCGAAATCAAATCAGTTGTTATGAATCAAACCTCCAGATCTCCAAACTGAGAACAAAAATTTCAGCTAAAAATTCAGATGTTTGAGCCTAAACTTTTGTAATCTGCGAAATCAAATCAGAAACATTTAAGGAGAAAAACTCGAATTTTAAAGAGAAACCAGCATCTTCACTATGTTTTCACACTTTCGATCTTCAAATTAGAGTGACGATCTTCAAATCTTCAACAGATGCTGGTGAAACACTCAATTTTTATGCGCTGATTTTCTGAAATTTTGAGCATCTTTTGCGTTTTTATAGGCAGTGCATTAGTGTTCGTGGGGTAGTTATTTTGAGATACTCGTTTATTTATTAAATGGGCAGGAGATTGTAATTATTTAATGGGTAGAATTCTTTTATGGATATAGCAGGGTAGGGGATTGTAATATTTTAACTTTTATAGGTACTCCTGTCTTTTCCCCTATTACATTTTGACATTACTGTTTGAGAATCTTATCAATAATTATTGCTGTTTTATTGGTATGTCTTTCCCAATAGTGAATTTTTGCTACCCGTATTTTATGGGCGGTCGAGCTCTATCCCGCCTGGTGATGAAATCTCCTCTCCTTTTAGAATTTATCTCACACGCCTTTTTTATCCTCTTTCACCATCAAGGAAGAAAGAATAATATTTGGAACTTTGTATTGCGGTAAAACCTCAACCCGAAAACTTTTGGTCAAAAAGAGAACCTTTGGTCAAAAGTTCCTCAGCACATGAGGAGTTTTTTTTAGTTGATGACTATAAGAATAAATAGTCTCGGAGCACACTTATTAACGACTACCTTTTTCCAAAAATAACATAATAAAAAGTGCACTAGAGTTGTCAAATAAAATTAAGGAAGAAATTGTAAGTTTCAAAGAACGAGAAATATTAATTCTATTTATAGAACTTAATAAAAAAGAAAGCGTGCCTCACACAAGTCTTCCGATATATGTGAGCTTGCTCACACGATCGGTCCAAAGCCTGGATAAATGAGGAGGATTGTAGTGATGTAAAACTTACCAATTCATGATAAATCTTTATGAAAAATAGATGTCTTAAGATATTTGCTTTACAAACTTAGACATGATAGCAATATCTTGACTTATGTTCACATTTACATATAATATAATTTTGAATCATTCTATTACATCTACACTTACTTGAGGAAACAACTTGAAAAGATAAGATTGATTGTCGTAAATCTACGCAGTACTAAAAAGGTAAAATAATGTTTGTAACACGGAGAATATTACAATTATGGCAACATAGACCTTTAAGCTAGAGACATGTCTACGATTTCAAGAAGATTGATGTACTATTATGAATAGGTATGATCTAGAATTTATATTTGACGGATTTAACCTTTAGGTATTGATGATAAGCTCATCACACTTTTGAGATTATAAGTTCAAACTTAATTTTATGTCACAATTTCACATGTCTTTATACTCTGTACTGAAAATATTTTGATCATCTTAATCCATTGATTATATGCTACGTCCTCCACTTCTACTAATTTTTAAAAAAATATTTAGTTTAATATTCAAAATATAACGAAGATGGCCAAAGGAGAATAGAGATTTCAATATGTTACACTTAGGGATATTGAAAGAAATAAACCAACCAAACAAAAATACTTTAATAAAGGCAAGAGGGACACAACACATGCTCATCCTCCACTTATGAATACAATTCTAGAAAAATAAATAAATAATAAAGACATGAGATTTGAACCTCTGAGCTTAATTATAAAAAAAGTAGAAGAAAAAGACAACAAGAAAGACATGATATTTGTAACCTCGATTTTATTTGTAAAGATGCACTCAATAATTATTATAGTATATGATACATTGAGCTTAGGTGCACATATATATATATATATATATATATATAGAGAGAGAGAGAGAGAGAGAGAGAGAGAGATAATTTTAAGAAAATATAACGTTGTTATACATAATCTAGGGAGAGAAGTATGAGTTCACGTGAATCCATACCTCTCTCCTTAGATATTCCTCTATTTTAAGATTTTTTACCACGAAAAAGTTCATGTTAACTTCTAGGACGATCGAGCAAATCCAAACTCCAATTGTAATCGAGTCAAGCCAAAATATAATCAAGTTGGTCGAGTCATAACCAGAGCCGACTACTCTTACTTAGAATCCCTCGTCCTATTTCTTACTAAATAAAAATAATAGATTCAAGTCCAGTGATACAAGTAAAGTTTTCTTTAACGTTATAAGTGTGAATTCAATATTCACATAATCTAAATTCTCAATAAATGTTAAATTTAATTCTCATTATCTTCTTTCCCCTTCTACCCCAAATTTAATAAATTTAATAAAAATAAAAGAATTGGCAATTATACTGCCTCACACATGTCTCATTACTCACACGGTCACACGATAAAAATAAAGTAAAAATTTCGTAGCATACTATATATAGTCATATTAATTTCCTTCTTTCGGCTTCATCTTCGACCTCTAAAATCTTTTTTCTCTACAGCTTCCATTCGCCATTGACAAAAAAAAAAAAACTCCAATTCTTTGCTTCAGGTACTGCTTCCTTTTACATCGATCTTCCTCGAATATTAAGTTTTTACTGTTTCCCGATTTGGCCTTCTGTTCTCTTAAATCTTTGCTTGGTCTTTTAATTTGCTTTTTTAGGGTTTCTCATGGGTATTTCGGGAATTTCGTTTTTTTCGATCCTTTTCTGAGATTGTTTATTTTGATTATTTACACTTACTTTATGGATCTTATTTCAATTGGATTTAATTAATTAATTCTTTACTGGGTTTTTGATGATTAGTTGATATGTTTTCTGTTTTTTTTTGATAGACTTTAGACTTCAATTCTTTTTTTGTTTAATTGTTTTTTTTGGGAAGTTTGGTGGAATTAGGGTTTATTGGGAGTTATCTTAATGTGGATTTTTAATTAATTCTTTGTTAATGGGTTTTTGATAATTAGTCTAGGTGCCCGCAAGGTGGCTCGGACATCACAACCATTAAAGAAAGCAATTTGCTGATGAAATGTCATTTCTAGAAAAGATACTAATTATGCCTCAATAGGAATTTAGTTGAGTCGGTCCTATGATAGTCACTATCTGATTCGCTCAATTTTTCCCGTTATTGATTTTCAATGTCTATTGAAATCTCCCAGTTGGGAAGGTTTAAAATTTCGCCAATGTACTATGCATTGGTCTGAATTGTGGTCAGTTAGACACCCCTTGTCGGAAAATTATACTGAATATATTGGTAAAATATTACTTTTTTATACATATATATTAAAATCTTGAACACCCTTATCAAAATTACTGGCTTTGCCACTGGGTCTGAAGATTTTTAAGATACGTTAAATGTATAGTTGGCTGTGTTGCATTGCTTTTAACTTTTTGAATTAAGTCTGTAAAGAAGTGTAATCTGCTGTAGTGGACAGGTGAAGTTGCAGGAGTTTGGTGGGAGTTGTGGAGTGAGAAATGGCGGCTTCAAGTGCTCATGAGGAGGCAGGGACAGGAAGATCTTATGAGGGAGTGTCGAGTGGGCAGCAGCAATGCAGTGAAGCATTGGCAGAATGGAGGTCATCTGAGCAGGTAGAAAATGGAACTCCATCAACTTCGCCTCCTTACTGGGATTGTGATGACGATGACGATGGTGGTATGGTGCTTTTGATCTCCAATTCTTTTTACCAATTCATTCAAATTTATGTTTGATAGTCTAGGAGTCATGGACTTTATGATGTTTTATTTCATAGTATTTCCTTCAGTCTTTTAAGGTATTGTGGTTTCTTTATGATGAATACTTGGTACACGATGTGTTCGCTTTCTTTAAGATTTTCTTTTTTGCTAAGAGTGATATGCTGTGTAGAGTCTCGCTGTTGATTATGGAGGGCTGGACTTACCTGCGTATTTTTACGTAGAGTTATCTAGTTTGCCAGAATTCCTTCTTTTTGCTTGATAACTGAGAGTCTTTACATGCTTCATTTTGGATGAATATTTCTTTCCCCTCTTTGGTGTAGGAGGCTAGTGTACCCCATTATCTTTGATAGTCTCTTTTAGAAAGTGTTTTAATTAGTTCTTTGTATTTTTCTTGTCTTTAGTGTCCTTGTAAAATTTCCTTCTCCGCGCCCCCTTCCCCCCAAGTTAATCAGTCAAAGTAGCTTCTAATATTTTCAAATCTTCTTTTACTGTCCCTTTTCTAGTCCCTGATGCAAAAGTAGACAGAATTACTGTATTTCATATGCAAGGTCTATATAATTTTGTAATCATGGACACTATTTATGCCATCTTACATATAAGCAGTGATGTTAGGTGAATTGTACAATATTTATTGATGGATGATTTTGTCCGTGGAAGATCCAGTATACTCTGGTTTTACAGCTAGTTTCTTTCACAACCCTCTGCCTCCACTCTGTTGTTTTACCCTTTTCTAATATTTCTAGTTCTTCTAACTTTTCAGCTCTAGTGATATTGAGACAACTCTTTGATTCTAGTTTCATAGTTGTCGAAAAAGCTATTGCAATCTAGTTGTATCTTTTACTTGGAAGATATCACAGTGGCTATTACCTTTTAAATCAATATAACTCAAAAGGATATAAAAAATTAGAAGATTTTGTTTAAGTGATAGATCGAAATTGCAAAATAATGTGTTTATTGCTAACTGCTATAGTGTTTGCTTACTTGCCTAGCAGTTAGCACTAACCCAGCTTCCTGATTTTGATAATAAATAAGGATATAAAAAATTAGAAGATTTTGTTTAAGTGATAGATCGAAATTGCAAAATAATGTGTTTATTGCCTATTGGGTTGAGATATGATGCTTGAGTTATAATTGAGAATTTTCTTTTTGCATGAAACTCTGTGTCATTCTTATTCAATTATACCTTTGGTTTTTATACAGTTATCCTCTTTTATTGTCTTTAGGCCCTAAACCTTCTGAGCTATATGGGAAATATACTTGGAAGATTGATAAGTTTTCACAAATTAACAAGAGAGAACTTCGCAGTAATGCATTTGATGTTGGCGGCTACAAATGGTATGATGTTCTTGTGAAGAATTATTTTGTTGAACTTTAACATACTTATTTAGCCTCAATTAGCCTCATCTATAAGCTCATTTTTAAACTGCTTTTAGAATCTTACATAAAAAGCCTCCATGTTCAACCCTATATTATTAGTTAGTTCTTGAGATTAGATTAAGAAAGACAACCTGTGTTTTTATATTGATAAAAGAATGGTTACACTTTATATTACTAGAATAACAATGCACCCTTTTATTTACAATGATAATGACACTGGCAGAGGCGGATCTAGGATTTGAACATGGTGGGTGCCATAATTTTCGTTAATATACACCTTGTAATGACTAATATAGAGTTTGTTAGGAACGTGTATTCGGTTCGGTTATGTCTCTTTTAAGTTTATTCGGGTCAACTTAATAGCCGTTTTTTATTTGCATATATGAAAATTACATCTCAAATATCAAGACAAATGTAATTAGAATTTTATATCGGAATTTTAATATTAACAACGCAAGTAAAGTCAACACTTTCACTAAGGGAAGTACTTTTTTTTTCTTTTTCGGTTGTATATTTTAAATAAATCTGCGCAAGTAGAATAACATCTTCAATAAGAAAATTACACCAATTAGAACTAGAAAAATAAAAAAAAAACATTTCCAATTGGTAAATTACGCCCCATAAGTAAATGTAGAATTAGATGAAAAATAAATTTCCAAAATCAAAATCATAAATTTCATGTTTTTTCTAAGCAATTTACAAAGTTTCATCACAATTTAATAATAAAGATTTAAATTGAACTTAACAACCATAGAATAGCACAAATTTTATGATATAATTAATAAAGAAATTATGAAGAATTAAAACGGATCATAATCTGAAATTTCTATTGAGACCCAAGTCTTTCGATTTTGAAAGAAGAAACTTCGCAAATTTGAGACTAAAAGAAATACTTATATTTATGGGATTTTAAAATTTTGTAGTCTCTTTTTGAGTGTTTTCGCTAGAAGTCACAGAAAAACTAATACAATAAAGGAAAGAGAAATATAAAAAAGAAGAAAAAGGCAAATAGGAAATTGGGAGATAACTGAAAAGGGAAACGGCGGAGACAAAAGGAAATAAAAAGCACAAAAAAGGGAGCCAAATAAAGTTTAGCATAAATTCGAACTTGGGTCTTGCATACAAGAAAAGCTTTCAAAAATGTCTCCCAGCCATGGTACATTTGTTTAGTTTGCGAATCATATATTTAACCTAGTTTAAGAAAATTTCAATATAGGTATACAATAATTTTATCAACCTAGTGGGTGCCATAACACCCCATCCTAAGGGGTGGATCCGCTCCTGCACTAGCTCCTATTATATTTTCCTGTATAGTATTCTTCCTATTTTTAATGTTGTTTTAACTTATGTTACTATTTGTTAGGCTACGTTGAGTCTTCTTACTAACACTGCCACATGAATTGCCAATATGATTTCCACCACCATTCTTCGGATTGGAGCATATAATATGAGCGAAGACTTTTATGCACCAAGCTTGTTATAAATAAATACTGACTTCTAGGATGTTTCATAAGGATTTTTTGCTGTTTGTTCATTTGAGCAAACGGACTAAGTGCTAATATGGCACAGCCATAAGAGGAGTAGGGGAGACAAGGTTAGGCACTGGGTAGCGCATCGCATATGCCTCAGCCCTCAGGTACAGAGGCGACAAGGGGTGTTAACCTGGCCACCCAATTCTAACAATATAATAGAGAAGTAATGATAGTAAACACCGGTACCGTACTTCAAATAGGCAATAAAGAATGTCCAATGCATATTTAGCAGACTATAACAGCTGCCTCACTGTTAGCAGGAAGTATACTAGGAATGGTTACCAGTAATATGATTTTAAGTACTAGAACCAATTATCCAAAGATTTCAATTACTTTTGTGAGATACGAATTGTAGAGTCACCGATATGTACTGTAGTGGAGGTGAAAGGACTGAGCTTGCTTGGATGCGTTTTGTTTGAAGTTACTCTTGGTAATTTTTATTAGTCTTTGAGACATTTTGAAGACTGTTAAGATTGTTAAGTTTCTACTAGACGGAGATGGTTGATCAATGACACAGAGAGGAAAAGGGACGTGTTGATAAGGTCAGGATTCTGTTAGACTGGATGACAGACCTGTGATACTCTGATTGACTTGATAATAGACTAAGAGAAAGACTTGAAAAAGGAGAATTGACTAAGAAAATGACTCGTGACTTACTCGAGTGTTTTTTCACCCGGTAACTATAATTTACTCATGTAAAAAGTTATTACAAATTGTATTAACAGGAACAACAATTAATCCTCTTACTTCAAGTGCTATACTACCTATTTTCATTTTGTGTTATATTAACTTTTCTAACCTTTAATGCTACATTAACTCTTATTTTGCAGTTCTTCATTAGGTGCTAGTATCATTTTCAACATAAGCTATGTTAGTAGGATGAAAATTAGTAAAAGAGGAGAATTGAGAGTTATTTTCGTGGTTTGGTTAGAAAGATAGTTGAGGTGCATGAAACCTCCCCACGTAACCTTTTTCCAACTCTTGGGAAACTTGAATGGTAATCACAAAATCGTTTTTACTACGTGTTGAACAAAAAGTAAACTCTCTTACTTTCCTCTAGAAATGAATGGCTAATGGGTGACGTAAGGAAAGTAATGATTAAGTCCTATTCCTGTTCCCTTCCTCTTGTCCATTGCTGAACCAAATAAACTTGTAGCTTAGTTCGAGGCAGATGCATGGCTGACTAGCTGGCACAACAGTTATATTCTTGTTATATTGATGTAGAGGTTGGTGATAGTAATTGTTAATTTGGAGTTTGGTTTATCAAGGTTGCTACTCTTGTTATCATAGTGGAAGTTCCATGGGGGCATGCATTTGCAGCAGCATCTGCTGTATCATCATATGCTCGTTACCTATCATTGAATGGAAATTACCAGTTCATGAATTAGGAAGTGACTGACAAATGTTTGCTCCAACTGTTGTGGCAGGTACATTCTGATTTATCCTCAGGGGTGTGATGTTTGCAACCATCTCTCTTTGTTTCTTTGTGTGGCTAATCATGACAAGCTCCTTCCAGGTGTGGTAATGTTGATAGTTCATCACAAGCTATCTAGAAATTGATGTGGTAGCTATGATTATGATGTTTTGTTTCTATTTTGGTAAGAACAGGTTGGGGTCATTTTGCTCAATTCACTATTGCTGTGGTGAACAAAGACCCGAAGAAGTCCAAGTATTCGGGTTGGTTTGTTGGGTCTGTTCTTTTTGCAATGAATTTATTGGTTCCATTCGTGCTCACATTAATAGACAGGTGCAAATTTTTGCAGATACATTACATCGTTTCTGGAAGAAAGAGCATGATTGGGGGTGGAAAAAATTTATGGAGTTGTCGAAAGTTTTAGATGGTTTTGTTGATGCTGATACACTCATCATAAAAGCTCAAGTTCAAGTAATCAGGTCTTTTGCAAGCCATTCCTATTTGAGACTGTTTAGATGAACGCTTGTTTCTCTTTTACATGGATGAATAGGAGGGAGGCTTCTCTAGTTTTGGGTATTTTTTTATTAGGTTGGCCGTTAATGCAGCTTACTGTGTTACCCTTAAATTGCATCTTCAGCCAGAGACCAAGAAAAGTTAAAAAAGAAAGCCCTTCTGCTTTGGTTGTAATGTGATTATTAATTCAACCTTCTTACTTTCATCTATCTTTGTTCAAATGCATATACCCTTTGTTTTACCTTAAAGAGGTTTAGCAGATGCACTAATAGCATGCTTCTTCCACCCTTTTTGTGGTAAATGTCAAAGTGATATCTGATGTATGCTTGTGTATGGGGTGTAAAAGGGACAGCTAGTTGACCTTCTCTTTTAACTTTTGCCTGATAAACGAGCAGCAAATATAGATGTGAACTTTCTGTAAGTATGGCATGTGACCTGAGATGGACATACTGACATGAAAATAACTTTTGCCTGATAAACGAGCAGCAAATCGGTTATAGATGTGAACTTTCCGTAAGTATGGCATATGACCTGAGATGGACATACTGACATGAAAACTAAACATCATTAAATTGAGTTCTGCAAAATTTCTATTTTTTTATAGCTTATATGGGGATTATTCTAATTAAAAGTTATACATACACACTATTTATATGTTACAAATCTTAACCATGCAATTCAGCGATCTTTTTAACTCGACATAATTTATCCTTGTGATCTTTTATCCTTGTAGTATTTTACTATTATTTATTGACCTGCATATCATAGGAAAAAATATAGAACAGTAAATTGTAGGAGGAAGTGTCTTCAAATATTGTTGAGGACATCTTTTGTATGGTGGTCCAACAATTAAAGAAGAACTTTGGAGTATGACAGGAATTTGATGTATTTCTTGAGTATTTTTAAAAGTGCTTTTCAACATGGACATGAGTGCAGTGCCCTTGTTACATATTGTGAAGTTTGAACCAGTTAGCAACTTAGACCATAATAGGCCAAGGTAGCAAAATGTCACAATTGGAAGGTTCCATTTACTTTACATAATCTTCAATGGAACTTTTAGTTTAGCTTGAGGCTTTGTAGCAGTTCTTTTTTGAATCATTCTTTTTGAGAATAGAAAGTACTGTCCTTTATAGTATTTTCCAGTAAATTGCTCTTAAGCAGTCCCCTTCATGCTTGAATGGGTCTCAGTGTTTGTTGGTTTGTACTGCTATGATCCTTGCATTGCTAAACTGCTACGATCTATGTTCATTGTCTGTAGGGAGAGAGCAGATCGTCCCTTCCGTTGCCTTGACCGTCAATATCGAAGGGAGCTTGTTAGGGTATATTTGACTAATGTGGAACAAATCTGCCGCCGTTTCGTGGAAGAGAGACGAGTAAAGCTTGGGAAGTTGATAGAGGATAGAGCTCGATGGTCAAGGTAGGGATGTCGATATTCTTACTTTTGGCCATGTTTTAGAGGCTTTCAGTTTCTACAGGGCACCATCGTCTACTTTGGTTTGTGCTCTCTTTTGTGTCTAGTCTAGTTGGGTTGTTTGTGGCCAATGACTCATGGTTAATGGTTTTATGTTGAATAAACTGTGTTCCTCATCTCCTTAGGAGAAATGCTTAAGATTTTGATGTCAGTCTTTCATTTGTCATATTTCTCAGCATTTTCACCTAAAGGACTACTTGTGATGAAATTTCAGCTTCTGTGCTTTTTGGCTTGGAATGGACCAAAATTCTAGGCGCCGCATGTCCAAGGAGAGATCAGATTCAATTTTAAAAGTGGTTGTCAAGAACTTTTTCATAGAGAAGGAGGTTACTTCTACTCTTGTTATGGACTCCTTGTACAGCGGGCTTAAGTCTCTTGAAGGCCAGATAATGGGCAAGAAAGGTAAAGCAAAATATTCGGATGCAGATGAACAACTGGTTCCTATTGTTCGTATGGAGAAAAACATGTTTGTGTTGGTGGATGATGTCTTGCTATTGCTTGAGAGTGCTGCATTGGAGCCATTGCCTCCAAAGGATGAGAAAGGCCCTCAAATCCGAACAAAGGTGAGTGTCATAATGCCATTGTTGAAGCTATATGCCAGATATATTCTCATGGTTATAGCTTGAGTTGTGCAGTGCTACTGCTAAACGGGCTCCTCCCCCCGCCCCCCCGGCCCAATTAGAGCTCAAAAATATTGATTTAATTGATAAGAATTTTACCCAACAATTGACTGGAGGTCAACATTTATATTTAAGATGTCTCTTTTTGGCAATGTTCAACGCCATCAGACTGCTCGTATTAATCACGTGTGATAGTGGATTAAGATTCTCTTATTTATTGCGTGTTCTTGGATTTGTTTGTTGCTTATTTATGTATTTATTTTCTATCCAGTTTGGCCCTCTTATTTAGGAGTCTATCAAAAACCAATAAGTAACAGTATCATTGTGTGATCGTTGACAAGCAGTTATATGCAGTCCTTGATCTGTTTGGACACATGTTAAGCTCGTTTCCTTGATAAACTTCTGCTATCTAGCAAGAATAACAATGCACCTTTTGCCAGTGGTAACTGTCAACTGGAGTGCTTTTAGGAATTTATATTTGAGAGAATTTTATGGCATTGGGCCAATGAAGAATTGTACGTATATTCAACGGCTGTGTACAAAAGCCTTTAACTAAGAATCTCCTTTTTTTGTTCCTATTATACAAACAACACCCC
>ML421373.1:10293-34148 GCA_005239525.1 Nicotiana knightiana | reverse complement strand
ATACCTGAAGCTGTGAAAAGATGAGGGTACTGACTCCGCATGTCCTGCTCGGTCTCCCAAGTCTCCTCCTTGACCGGATGAACCTTCCACTGAAACCTTGACTGAGGCAATATTCTTCAACCTGAGCTTCCTGACCTGCCTGTCCAAAATAGCCATTGGCTACTCAACATATGATAGATCCTTGTCCAACTGGACTGAGCTGAAATTCGAAACATGAGTCGGATCACCGTGATACTTCCGGAGCATGGAAACGTGGAATACCGGATGAACTCCTGCTAGGTTGGGAGGCAAAGCCAACTCATAAGCGACCTCCCCAACCCGCTGCAACACCTCAAAAGGGCCAATGAACCTCGGACTCAACTTACCCTTCTTCCCAAATCTCATGATGCCCTTCATAGGCGATACCCGAAGCAAAACTCGATCACCAGCTGCGAAGTCTCTCCTGAATCACCTTCACCTTGTCCAGGGCATCCTGAACCAAGTCTGTACCCAACAATCGGGCCTCGCCCAGCTCAAACCATCCCACTAGAGACTTGCACCGCCTACCATACAAATCCTCATACAGTGCCATCTGAATGCTAGACTGGTAGCTGTTATTATAAGCAAACTCTGCAAGAGGAACGTATCGATCCCATGACACTCCAAAATCTATTACACAGGCACGGAGCATATCCTCAAGAATCTAAATCGTGCGCTCGGGCTGCCCGTCCGTCTGAGGGTGAAAAGTTGTACTCAACTCTACCCTGGTGCCTAACTCCTGTTGAACGACTCTCCAGAACCANGCGAACAATCTCTCTGATATAAATCTCAGCCAACCTCTCAGATGAATATGTAGTCAGCACTGGAATGAAATAGGCTGATTTGGTCAGCCGATCCACAATCACCCAAATAGCATCATGCTTCCTCAAAGTTCAAGGAAGTCCAACCACAAAGTCCATGGTGATCCGCTCTCATTTCCACTCTGAAAGCTTAATCTGCTGAAGTAACCCTCCCGGTCTTTGATGCTCAAATTTGACTTGCTGACAGTTGAGACACTTAGCTACAAACTCCACTATATCCTTCTTCATCCTTCGCCACCAATAGTGTTGTCTCAGATCCTGGTACATCTTCGCAGTACCCGGATGGATGGAATACCGCGAACTATGGGCCTCCTCAAGAATCAAATCCCGAAGCCCATCCACATTGGGCACACAGATCTGACCCTTCATCCTCATCACACCATCATCTCCTATAGTCACATCCCTGGCGTCACCTCGCCGAACCCTATCCAGGAGGACTAGAAGGTGGGGATCATCATATTGGCTCTCTCGAATGCGGTCATAAAGAGAAGATAGAGCCACCACACAAGCTAAAACCCGGCAAGGCTCCGAAAGGTTCAATCTCACGAACTGACTAGCTAAGGACTGAATATCTAAGGCTAAGGTCCTCTCAATTGCCCGAAGATATGCCAAACTCCCCAAACTCTTCGCTCGGCGGCTCAAGGCGCCGGTCACCACTTTGGCCTTCCCGGGGTGGTATAATATAGTGATGTCATAGTCCTTTAGCAACTCCAACCACCTACACTGGCGCAAATTGAGATCCTTCTGCCTGAATATGTGCTGAAAACTCCGGTGATCCGTGAATATCTCACAGGGAACACCATATAAATAATGACACCATATCTTCAGGGCGTGAACAATCGATGCCAACTCGAGATCATGAACAAGGTAGTTTTTCTCATGCACCTTCAACTGCTTGGACGGGTAGGCAATCACCCTACCGTCCTGCATCAACACCGCTCCCAGGCCAATCCTCGAAGCATCACAATAGACTGTATAGGACCCTGAACCTGTGGTTAATACTAACATTGGAGCTGTAGTCAGGGCTGTCTTGAGCTTCTGAAAGCTCTCCTCACACTCCTCAGTCCATATAAAAGGTGAAACCTTCTGGGTCAGTCTGGTCATGGGCGCTGAAATGGATGAAAATCCCTCCACAAAACGGCGATAATACCTAGCCAAACTGAGGAAACTGCGTATCTCAGTAGCTGAAGTCGGTCTAGGACAACTCTGCACCGCCTCTACCTTATTCGGGTCTACCTTGATCCCATAAAAAGATACCACATGGCCTAGGAATGCCACAGAATCAAGCCAAAATTCACACTTAGAAAATTTGGCATACAACTTCTTCTCTCTCAAAGTCTGAAGCACGGTCCTCAAGTGCTGCTCATGATCCTTCTGGGACCGAGAATATACCAGAATGTCATCAATAAACGCGATGACGAAAGTATCAACATAAGGCCAAAATACGTTGTGCATCAGGTGCATGAAGGCTGTTGGGGCATTGGTCAGCCCAAATGACATAACAAGGAACTCATAATGGCCATATCTGGTTCTGAAGGCAGTCTTCGAGATATCCGGCTCCCGAATCTTCAACTAATGATAACCCGAACACATATCAATCTTGGAGAACACCCTAGCACCCTGTAACTGGTCAAATAGATCATCAATGCGAGGCAATGGGTACCTATTCTTCATGGTCACCTTATTCAGTTGTCGGTAGTCAATATACATACGCATCGAGCCATCCTTTTTCTTCACAAGTAACACCGGAGCACCCCAAGGTGATACACTGGTCCTGATGAAACCTTTATCAAGCAACTCCTGCAACTACTCTTTCAACTCCTTCAACTCAGGAGGAGCCATGCGATAGGGAGGAATGGAAATGGGCTGAGTGCCCGGCAACAAGTCAATGCCGAAATCAATGTCTCTATCGGACGGCATACCCGGAAGATCAGCTGGAAATACATCAGGATAGTCCCTGATAACTGGAACTGACTCAAATGTACAAGTCTCACCACTAACATCTCTCACATAAGCCAAATACGCATCACACCCCTTCTCGACCATCCGCTGAGCCTTAAGAAAAAAAATGACTCTGCGGGGAGTATACTCTAAGGAACCTCTCCATTATAACCTCGGTAATCCTTGCATAGCCAGTGTCACGGTCTTGGCGTGACAATCAAGAATAGCATAGTAGGGAGACAGTCAGTCCATACCCAAAATAAAATTGAAATCTACCATGCTGAGTAATAATAAGTCAGCCCTGGTCTCAAAACCACTAATAACAATCAAGCTCGACCGATATACACGGTCCACAACAAGAGAGTCTCCCACAGGAGTAGAAACATATACGGGGGAACTAAAGAATCCCGAGATATCCCCAAATGTGAATCCAAGTAAGAAGATACATATGAGTACGTAGAACCTGGATCAAATAACACGGATGCATCCCTATGACAAACAGGGACAATACCTGTGATGAGTGAATTCGAAGCAACGGCCTCTAAGCGGGCTGGAAGAGCATAATATCTGGCTTGGCCTCCCCCTCTAGGGTGACCTCGACCTCCCCGACCTCCACCTCGAGCTGTCTGAGAAGGTGGGGTGGCAGCTGAGGCTGGAAGAATAGCTGGAGGACCCGGTGGAAGACGTGGAACCTGATAAGTCTGAGGTGGTGCAACCCTCCTAGCTCTAGGGAAATCTCTGATCACATGACGAGGGTCACCACATCCAAAACAACCCCTCGGAGGACGTGGCGACTTCTGCTAACTCTGAACTGACCTGCTGGACTAGCCAGTGATAACAGCTCGAGCAGGAGGCACCTGAGATACTGGTGGTGCATAATAAGGCTCTTGAGGTCTAGGAGGAGCTGGAATACCACTGGCTACTGGAAGAGCTGAATGAACGGGGTGACTCACAAAACCCCTACCATAGCGTGTTGCTGGTGCACGGGCTCCTGAAAAATCTCTCGAGACCTCTTGGCCTCTCTCTCCTCCCTGTCCCGGGCTAACATAGTCTCAATCCTCCAGGTAATACTCATGGCCTGCTGGTAAGTAATATCGATCTCCAGCTCTCTGGCATGCTGGTCCGAATACTGGGGTGGAGTCCCTCAATAAAGCGTCGAACCCTCTCTTTAACAGTGACAACCAGAGCTGGTGCATGGCGAGCCAAATCGCTGTAACAGACTGCATACTATGACACAATCATGGTACCCTGGCATAGCTGCTAAAACTCCGCACGCCAAGCATCCCTGAAGCTCTGAGGGACAAACTCAAGTAAGAACATCTCGGAGAATTGAGCCCAAGTAAGTGAGGCTGCCTCGTCCGGACTACTAAGCTCAAAATCACGCCACCACAGATAAGTTGCTCCCCTCAGCTGGAAAGCAGTGAAAGAAACCACACTCGTCTCCACAATACCCATAGTGCGGAGAATGCGATGACACCCCTCAAGAAAACCCAGGGCGTCATCAAATCTAGTCCGCTGAACTCAGGTGGGTGGTACTTCTTGTACCTCTCAAGTCGGAGTTTTTCTGCCTCAGGAACATCTATCCTAGTCTCATGCTGAGCTGGAGCTGCTGGGGGCATAGAAATATACTCTGGAACCTGCCCAATATGAACCCTCTACTCAGGAGTACAGGTTGCGGGAGTCTGTGTCCCTCCCCCGGCCTGGGATGTAGATGGAGCTATCGGGAGTAGTCCTGCCTGAGACAGAGTACTGAAGGCACTTAAAAACTGAGCCAATGTCTCCTGGAGGCTGGAGTAATAGTAGGAACCTCTTGTGCTCCTCCAACTATGGCTGTTGGGGGATCTTCTGCCTCTGCTCTCGCCAGTACTCGGGCTGCACCACGTGCTCGTCCTCTGCCCCGGCCTCTGCCTCTGACGGCTCTGACTGGGTGCTCGGGTGCCTGATCATTAGTACATCTGGTACGGGTACGAACCATTTGTAAGCAAGAATAGAATAGAGTTTAAGAATTTGATAACAGTAACTAGCACAATAATGAATTCCAAAGAATATGATTGTTCTTAACAGTTACATAGCCTCTTGAATATAGGTACGGACGTCTACGCACTGATCCGCGAGACTCTAATAAACAGGCTTGTGACTTGTGACTCCTATGAACCTTGACGCTCTGATACCAACTGTCACAACCCAAATTACCCTCCGAACGGTCTCATGATGGCACCTAGTCTCTACGACTGGGTAAGCTAAAAATTTGCGAAAAATAAGACAAAACAATAATAGAAACAGTAAAGAAGAAGCAATACTATAAAATTAGCCGCTCGGTATTTACAGCTTTTACTTTCCCAAAACCCGGAACATCACAAAGTCACAAACTCTGAACTACTATAGCTCTATACAAAGGAATAAGGAATATGTATCTATGTATCTCCTATATCTATACTAGAGTAGGAAGGGCACTCGTGAGATCCTGCGGACGTGATAGAATTACCTCGTGGTCTCCTAAGCAGCTGCTAAGATATGCCTAGCCACTGTACGGTGCACTGGTACCTGGATCTGCACATGGGGAAAACATGCGCAGGAAAGGGCGTGAGTACTCCACATTCGGTACTCAGTAAGTGCCAAGCCTAACCCCAGTCAAGTAGTGACGAGGTCAGGTTGAGGCTCTACTGAGTTTTAAAACAAGTCAATTATAAATTTTAAACAGTGAAATATAGATAAGCAATGATAAACAGGATTTATGGAAACTGGGAGAATTAATAATAGAAAGAGAGCCCTCAGCTCAGCATATCATATATCTCAACAGCAAATATGCAATGTAGTACAAGGGGAAAGCTCCCGGATCTCAGTCCGTAGTCCCAATTTAAATATGCTATGAAGTACAGGGGAAAGCTCCCAGATCTCCGTCCGTAGTCCCAATTTAAATATGCATTACAGTACAAGGGGAAAGCTCTCGGATCTTGGCGTAGTCCCAATTTAAATATGCAATGCAGTACATGGGGAAAGCTCCCGGATCTCGGTCCGTAGTCCCAATTTAAATATGCAATGCAGAAGTATGTCGGATACGGCTTAATTAAACAGTTCAGGAAAAACAACAGGCAAGAATAAAGTAAAGCTACCTAAGCATGGTGAAACTAGTATCAAATAAGAGGAAAATCAAGTAAGGACAGGTAGGCATGCTTGTTCTTAAGCTAACTACTCAGTCAAGACAGGAAACAATAATATAGGAATGAAAATGAGTGATGCCATGGAAGGAAAAGTGGAATTTTAGCAACAATGACCCGTGTACGCCCTCGTCACCTCACGTACACGGCGTCCACGTAACAAATCGCGGACCTCTTCTTGCGATCACAGAGAAAAAATCGCAGGAAATCTCACATTTACCTTACGCGATCGCAGAGAGAAAAATACTGCTGTAGAAAAACCAGAAAACCAGCTAAGGCTATTAGGACAAAAATGCCCGTTTGAACACCCGAAACACACCCCGAGGCCCCCGGGACCTCAACAAAAATTACCGACCAACCCTAATACCTTATTCAAACTTGTTCGAACCTTAAAAACACATCTCATAACATCAAAATCATCAAATATGCATAGATTCAAGCCTAAGAACTTATGAAATTTCTAGAATTCACATTCGATGCCGAAACACATCTAAACTCATCCGAATGACCTCAAATTTTGCACAAAAGTCATAAATGACATTAGGGACCTTCTGTTTCTTTCGGAATTCCATTCCAAGGCCGATATCAAAATTTTACCTATCGGCCGAAATCGCCAAAATTCTAACTTTCGTCAATTCAATCCTAACTCTACAACCGACTCGAAAACACATTCTGAACATGCTCCCAAGCCCGGAATCACCCAATGGAGCTATCAGAGTCAGAGAAATTCCATTCCGGATCCGTCTTCACACAACTCTAGCTACGGCCTGATTTCAAAGGCTAAAATCCACATTTAAGGACTATGTGTCCAAAATCACTCTGAATTTTACCACTCAATACTCCAACAAGTTTCAATAACATAAATAGACATGGGAGAAGAATTTATTAGGCGATCGGGCGCTAACTCTCAAAATGATCGACCGGGTCGTTACAGGTGACTACCCTTCCCCCCGTCTCATTTCCTCTCTCTCATTTGTTACACTCAATCATCTCTCTGAATCCTCTCCCCTCTCTCTCTAAACCCTTCATCTATTGAGCCCTATCTCTCCCTTCTTCGGCCACCTCCTCACCGAAAACCATGAAGGTTTCACCTCTCACCAGCCTCATGGCTCCATCCTTCGCCTTGTGTCACCGTTTGGGGGTTCTCAAGTGAACCAAAAGCGGTTAAACTCACCCCAAGGGTTCTCATGCCATTTCCGGCCACCTCTGGCCGTCTGAGTAAGATCTATGACCTCTCCGGATAAAGCCAGTGAAATTTTAAGGTTTTCTTATTTTTTTCTCTCGGTTCTCTGAAACCCTAAAACTTGAGATTTTCCGATTTTTCTTTTAGATCTGTTATAGAACTTTTATATTATGAGTTTATTGTTGTTTTCCCCAAAAGTATTTTTCGATTTCTCTAAGATAACTCTTCATCTTCAAACTAGGGTTTCAAACCCCTTTTTCAAAAAACGATTACCTTTCAAATTTTAAGTATTATTGTGTGACTTTCGTTATGTTTAAGCTTCCCCATTCCATGTCCGAGTTATTTCATTAAAAAACCCTAAAGTCTTAGCTTTCACCTATGCATCTGAGTTTGTCTACAATGATGTGTTCATTTGTTCTATTGTGTTCACTCTGTTCTCTTGATTATTCTGTGATTTTGTGATGTTTTACCCCATATTGCTTGTTTGGGTTTCTGGTTGCTATTACCATGCTTAATCTGTGATTCATCTCTATTCATTGTTTATCGATACCTCTTAATCTTCGCCTTTCATGCTTGTATTATGCTTATTCAGTGATTCATGTCATTGTCCTAAGTAAACCCCTAATTCCGTGTGATTTTACCCTGTTTTAATCACTAGGTTTCTGACTCTATCCTATTATGTGTTTACTTTGTATAACCTATGTTGATTCTTAAATCAGTACTACTCCTATATTTGAATCCCTAATTTCCTGTGATTGATTTCCTTTAATTGATTTCCTGTGATAATCTTTACGACTATTAGTTATTTCTTGCTTTACTACTATCAATTGATTCTTACAGTAGTGCTTTAATGAACCCGCCCCCAATTCCCTACTCTGTGCTTAAGTATGAATTCTTTCCTTATTTTCTATACATGATTCCTTTCCTTACTTGTAACCTTTTCTTACCGTTTGAGAGTTAACTCCCTTAATTAAGAAAGTACCCATATTATTTTGATACTTATTGATTATGAATCCCTTTGATTACTGCATGACTTCGGTTTGCACCTTATTTACTATTGTTTTCAAAGCTATACATAACCAGACCTCTTATTTTCCAAGAACACAAACACACACTAGTTCAAAAGCTCTCTCTCACAACTAAAAGCTTTCTGCTCTCTTTATGTGCTACTTATTACTGTTCTAAGTTAGCCGGCTGCAACCCAAGCTAACTATTATGCTCTCCTACCCTCCACTTTGTGTTTATTGTCTTTTTTACTGGTATGTTTTGATTTCAATTCAAGTTCCCAAACCAATATGTTTCTTTTATTACTTCAATTCATCTTGTTTCTAGTTTGTTTCTATCTCTGGTTCTGTTATGCAACCTGTGATTAACATGTTTACATTCTTGTCTATTTAGCATGTATGTCTTGCACAGTTTCCCTTTAAAATCAGCATTAATATGATACCCCTTTCTTTTGTAAGTCTGTGCCAATATGACTCTATTCCATTTTGTACTTAACTGGTTTTAATATGGACTTGTCTTTGACAAAACAATTTGTACCTTAAGTTCTGTGTTAATCCTGAAGTGTGTGCTATACCCCAATCCCAGGAATCCACCTAGAATACCTCTGATTCTGCAACTATGTGCACTTCTTCCTATTATATGTTCACCTATGTACCCTATGTATCCCCAGCCCCTATTATCCCTGTTTGTGGTTGCTAAACCTACCTTGGTTCTGTGTTTTTTGGCTATGTATGAACCTATTTTGGGTGTTGTTTGGACTGCTGCTTGATGTTTTATTAAACAACTTTCATATTTTACAAGACTATTTCAAACAAGTCTCTTTTCAAACTATTTTCCTATTAAAACCTCTCTCTTTCTCAAAACTGTTTTTAAATTGTTCTTACTCGCTATGAGCACTTCCACTATACTCTTAGACCCCTTAAGTTCTGCCCCCTCTGTGTGAGCATTGCCTTGGGACCCTTGAGCTCCCTATGAACTTTGACACACAAAGGTTGGCCATTCCACAATGCACTTACTCCATCTTGGCTATGAAATCTGGGTGTGAACACTGCCCGGGATCCCTTGAGATCCTTAGGGAACTCTGACACACCCGGATCATGTGAAAGGTTGTGAATAGAATGGCAATGAGGCATTCTGGAGATTCTGGGCCTATCAGTAGGCTCCCTATAGTATAGCTTCTTGTTTTCTTATTCACTTCTGTAATTTAATAATTATTTGTAAACAACTATTGGGGATGGATAGTGAAAAGGGAAAAGGGTAGTTATGCATGTCATAAATATTAAAGGGTAGCAACCATGATATTAGGGTTACATTCCTTATTTTCGCAATAGAAATCATGTTTAGGGTCAACGTGTGCAAAGCATATCATGCATTAGAAATCATGCTATTTAGGCTTTATAAACACGGTTTCAGCATCTTGTTTCAGTACTGTCATTCATCACTTAGAAAAATTCTGTGATATGGTAAATAATGTTAATAATTGGTATCTTCTGCAATCATGTTTCATATTGCTATGCGCACTTAGAAATCCTGTCCCTAGGATAACACTAACAATCTGTACTCTTGCATAATGCTGTGAGCATTTAGAAATCCTGCGTAGAATTCTGCATATGCATCATTTTGCATCCCTACTTGTGCATTAGATACCATGTTTTAGGATTTCATTCATACTCGCTTAACAACACCTAGTCTAACTACTGGTGCATGAAAAGGAATAAAACAACTTCACTCAGTCTTTCTCTAAAAACAACTCGCAACAATTCTGTGTTCTGAACAACCTAGGACAGCATGTGTAGGTAATAATTTGCAACAGTCCCTTTAACAATTCAGATAATTAGTATACACTCTCCCCCGCCTAGGCAAGCCTTAGGTGATTAAAGTGCTAAAATTGGAAATCTTCCTCTTTGTTATTATCATTTAGATACCATGTTTTAGGATTTGAATCAAAGACTTTAACTGTGTTTGAGTCATGCTGCTTATTTGCATTACCTGTGGAGGTATACTTGTGCCTTTTCTCTGCTTTTTTTGTGTTTCCCCCTATTTGCAGTCCTACGTGTTCTTATATGCCGCCTTAGTATTTTTTCCGTCAAACTTGAGGGTCTGCCTAGAACATTCCTTATAGGATAGAAGTCCTAATTTCCTCCGGGACTGATAGGAAGGGACGGGTAACAATATGCAGTGGAGGTCAAGACCAACACTCGATTTAGTTACTTTCACAGGGTGGGAAAGGGTAGAATATGGATATGATAACTGATGCGCTAATACCACGTGTAGACCCTCGTCGAGGAGTGACTACCGGGTATTGCATTGATGTGATCCATATTATTATAAACCCAAGATACCCTTTATATGCTTAGATCGTAATCCTTTCAAAATCTAACATTATTTACTATTTTCAAGCATCTGCATGCTTAAGACCTAAATCCCTTCTCATTTGAGACTTTATTTGGTTGTTTACTAAGTCGTACAAATTCACAAAAGTTGTTTGGCCGGGAACCACACTTGTGGATCCTGAGGGGTGCCTAACACCTTCCCCTTAGGATAATTTCAAGTCCTTACCCTATCTCTGGTTAACAACGTAGCTGTAAATGAACTCCTTTGGTGTTAACGCACATTTAAAAATAGTTAGGTGGCGACTCTCAAAAACACAAATCCCTTTTCCCAAAAGGAAAGAGTTGTCTCAACCAAATGTCATAAACCCGATCTCCGCGAGGAAAGAGGGGGCGCAACAATGAATATATTTAAGGTCTTTAATATAAACTGGTGGGGTGAAAGGTTATATTCGAAGGTTTGATTAAATTGTTGGAGTTGTTGGCTAAGGTCAGAGGTGGAGATTTTCGCAGTGCTGAGTTATTACTTGTTCTTACTGTATTGTGGGTTTCGGTCTTTGGCTGTGTTCCCGTTCATTTTTCTGTGTAATATTATGATATTCCGTTGATTTATTATTATTTTCCTCCCGCATTGCATTGTTATGTAGTTAATTATATTGTGTAATCTTTGTACAGATGTCATATTCCGTCATTTTCTATATGTATTCATGTTTGTTTTATTAGACCAGTGGGTGTCTTGACTAGTCCTCGTCACTACTTCACCG
Source organism: Nicotiana knightiana (assembly GCA_005239525.1). NCBI lineage: Eukaryota > Viridiplantae > Streptophyta > Magnoliopsida > Solanales > Solanaceae > Nicotiana > Nicotiana knightiana. The sequence goes on along the minus strand of ML421373.1, from coordinate 22,928 downwards.
AGGTTAGTCTTGATACTTACTAGGCACTGTTGTGCTCATACTACTCTTCTGCATATTTTTGTGCAGATTCCAGGTTTTTGCATAGCCGGCCGATTGATTGTTAGTAGCGCGGTTGCTGTTGTGGAGACTCAAGGTAAAACCGCTTTAGCGTTCACGGTTTTGGAGTCACCATCTTATATTTCTGTTTGCACTGTTGCACTTATTTCTGAACAGTGGTATTTTTAGGAGTTTTAGTATAATTTTTTTAAAGCTTATGACTTGTACTTCTGGGTTTTGGAAATATACAATGTGTAAAGAATTATTTATTTCAGAAAAATATTAGATTCTATTTATTGTTGTTGTTATTCCATGAATATTAGGCTTACCTAGTCCTTAAAACTAGGTGCCACCACGATACCCAACAGAGGAAAATTTGGGCCGTGATAGCAAATCATGGAGAATTGCAGAGACAACTTTTTTTATGAAGAAAAAGGTTTCGTTATTTGGCCAACAATCTTGTAACCAAATCTTCAGTTCAAAGTTCAAATAAATTAAACCGTTGGTAGATAAGATCAAATTAATATTGATTTTCTCATTCGAAGCAATGTTTGGTGAAGATTTTCCTTTTTAATGATTCTTGCTTTGTTGGTGAGAAGAGGATGAAATATAGAAGATGAAGGTAGTGGATTGAGAGAAAAATGACAGCCGCCGAAAATTTTTTCCAGATATTTGAAGGTTTTTCGGCTAGTTCTAAAAGAAAGAAGAAGAGGTACGCATAATTACAAAGAATTTGACAAAAAAACAATTACTAAAAAAGAAAGAAGTGAGGCACATAATTTACTAGTGTTATGTAAATAATATGCGGAGGACATGGCAACATAAAATGTTAAATTTTATCCATGTCAGCAATGATTGAACAACACTCATGGTCGTGTGTATTTATTTGTAGTCATTTAGTTAAGTTGAGATGTTTAAATTGGAAAGTTCTAAGTTTATTTACCGAGATGACGGACGGGTACAAGTTTAATTGATCCGGAGGCTATTTTACCTTTAAAAAAAAGAAAAAGGAGACAAACTTGGATAAAAGATACTCCCTCCTTCACTTTTACTTGTCCATTATTCTAAAATAGATTTTCACTTTTACTTGTCCACTTTCCCATATCAAGAGAAAAATAATTTAGTTTTTCTGTTTTGCCTTAGCATTAATTACTTATTCCAAATGATTTTTAAAATATGTAATACATTAAAACTATATATCAATTAATATAGGTATCATGGTAAATTATACATTTTATTTATTACTATTTTTTAAGAGGTGTGCAAAGTCAATAACTGACAAGTAAAAGTGAACCGATGCAGTAATTTTGTGCTGAAATGTCTAAACGGTTCGTAGGGTCGGATCGGGTCGGGTACTAAAAGAGGAGCGAGATAATGGGATAAGATAATTCACATATGGTGACACTAACAGGAAGAAGCGTCCCAATTTCCTCCATGGCAACGGCTATGTCCGCCATATTTGTGCCTCCAGCTTCGACCACTTCAGTCGCTTCCTCCAATACACTACAAATAAACCTAAGTACATGGAATGACAAATTTGTTAATCCGAAGTTTTTTCGCTTCCGGTCTCCGAAGAACCAGTCGAGGAAACCACCGTCATGCTCCAGTACCAATGGCGCGGCGGTCCAAAGTAATCGCAACACAACCGAACTACCAATAAGTGTCGACACTCTTCAGAGTTTCATTCGCCTCAATTTGGGCAATTGGACCGGCTCTTTCCATGTCAGCATTAACTCTTTTCCACTTACTCTCTTGAAAAGATCTTGATAACTACCTTTTTTAATGACAGGTTTAAAAAATATATAAAAATATTTTTAACAAATATATATAAGTTGGAGCTGGAGATGTGCTTCAACGGTCTTTATGCTCGATGCGCCTCTGCTTCAAGTTACGTGTCCATTGACTCCTTAATCTACTTGATTTATTTTGCAGCAATTTGATGGTCATGGCAATTTGATGCATAAAATTACAACGAAGCTTGCGGTGGGCTCTTATGGCGAAGATGAGCTGATGAGTTTACTACAAACGTGAGTTCCTATTTTTCAATCTTCACCTTTTTTTTTTTTATTGGTAGACAACTGTTGTAGCGAGCTAGTAGCAATTCAATGTATCTTCCACCTTGCTATGTTTCCGATGAAGAGTAGAATGTAACATAGGCGCATCCAGTGTTTGAACTTTATGAGTTTGGGATTCTTGGACATTGATCTGAAGTGCTAATAACTGGGTCCAAAATTTCACATTTGCACATATTTGGTTGATCTCTTAACACATATATTGGGTGTAGGTCAAAGCTACTAGCTTACACTGTGGATCCGCCCCCTGAATGTAATTGCTAGAAAGAATTACATTGGAACTTTGATTAAGAGTCCTATAACTAATGTGCGTAAAGTATATATATTCCTTGAGAATAATCCAGTCTAGTTCCTTTTTAATTAGGGCATTTCTAGTAATTATGTTGTTAGCATTTGACCTAAAAATAAAATATATATAAGGTTGTCTATTAGTCACCCAGATAAAACCTTTGTCCTACTCTTTGAGATTAAGATATTAGTTGAACATTGCGATCGAGGAGATATTTTTCTTTAGGAGTTTCTGAATACTAAACAAATTACGATATTTACACTTCATGTTACACAGGATATAGTTAAACCTATGTAGGTGAACTTAAGCATATAGAAATCCATGTGCACTTCTCTTTTCTCTTGAATTTTGATTAAAAAATTTCATTCAATGGTTTTCTCCCCGCACAAAAAAATTTATATATATATATATATATATCATTCAGTGATATGCATATCTATAAGTGCAAGTAGCTTTTACGATCAAAAAGCTCAATCTTTAACTGGTTCAAATATTGTAAGTTTGGAGCATTGGTAAGGAAGCCAAGAGTTCCACATGCCTTTCCAACTCATGAGCCCCTTCACTTTCTCATTGCTTGCCTTTTCATCACCATACAATTAGTTAACAGTGGACACTGGTGTAGGGGGATCCAATAACCTTGAGTACTGTAATGTCTGTGCACTGTATGGTTTGGAAGACAAGTAGACTAATCAGCTTCAAATTTTTAGGTTATACATCAAACAACCTGCATCTACCACTTCATTTTCTGGTGATGATTGTGAACCAGAGTGGTTTGAATACAAAATCAAAGAGACCAATATGTTTACCGTGGACAAATATCAACAGGTGAGCTTCACTAAGACAGAGAACTAAATTACATCCACTCACTGGTCATACTTAATTGAGACTGTTATCTGCAATTTTCTTTTCTTTTCAGATTTTATTGCATTTGAGGTACCACTAAAAGTAGTTTGCAGATTGGCTTCTTCCCTAAGGAGAAGGCGTACGCACTAAGATATCAGACTGCTGGCATGCTAGAGACAGTGTTAAGACAGGGAGTGCTTGGTGAAGATGATATTGGAGAAGAATCACCAAGGTAACTGTTTGGAAAATGGAGATGACTCAACGGATAAGCTAAAATATCAGTTCTGATGAAATCAGTGGTTGAAATTATGCACATATATTGCTTCTAGCTTTATTTTGGAAATGATCCCTGTGTGGCCACATGTTGTTGCTTCAAACTTATCTTGAAGATGTCACTCAATGAATAAGCTAAAATATAAAATTCTATGAAACAAGTGGTTGAATTTATGCATGTATTTTGCTTCTAGTTTTTTTTTTGGACCTTATACCAATTACCCAGTATGGCCCGAATGTTGCTGCTTCTAGCTTATTTTGGATATTTTCGCGTCTCGTTTGTGTTCTGTTCAGTGTTTTATACCTTGTGGGAAAAAAAACCATTTCCTCCTTTTATGGTATCTACTGAATTCTAAAAGACAACTTTTTAATGTTTGCTAAATAATTATTGCTATTGAATCACCACATCTATTATTTTGTTCAACATATCAGATAGATGTATCATAATATTCTTGAAAAATACGACATTCTCCTGCAAGTCGAGTGAGGTTATTTCAAGGCATGTGTAGATATGTTTTAGCCTTATATTTATTATGTAATCATTAAGTTGTTTTGATTGTATAATCGTTTAGCTAAATTATATGTTGATTAGATGAAAAATGTTGTGGATATTTTAATTTTCACAAAGAGGATGAATACATTAACTTATTCATAACTTCACATGCAATATGTTAGTTGGAGTTTTGGGTGGTGGTGGTTTGGGTGGGGGGTGGGGGGGAGTTGTGTGTGTAGATATAGATGTGTTCGGTACTTCCTGTGTTTGTCCTATTTTTTGACCCCTAGTCGAAATATGCCTTGATCTTTTTGGAACATGCTTTCTTGCATTCTATTGCTTGAATGCACACAGGAACATAAGTTAGAGTGAATATATAGGACCTCTCATAAGCTTTATCAGATTTATTGCCTGTCACTTTCATGTTAGAAATTGTAGACCATCTTTAGTATCAAAATGCAAAGGTTACGGACTCTGGGATCTTTTTCGCATAAAGGACTGGTGCATATTATTTATTAGCTTTATCTTTTGGTTCCAATTTGGCTATGAATGTCTTACATTCTATAATTACTTATTTTCCTTCACAGAAGTCTGAAGCTTCCCTCTAAAAAACCTTCGATTGTATGTGAAAATTGTCTTTATTCACTGGAGAAAGATAAGCGAGTGAGGGCCTTTCATATAATGGACCCAAAAGGGATTCTGGAAATGCTTCTAGTTTTCCTTGAAGAAAGAGGCAACGGAGAGGTCATTCCTCCCTCCCTTGACAATTTCAAGGTACTTTTGACTTAAAGGGGAAGGGTTCCCCTTCTATTCCTCCGTGATTGCCTAACATAGTTTGATTCAACATGTTAGTTACCAGAACCAAATATTGTTCTTATGCCTTGCCTTTGCATCCCATGTTCATCTTGTAGGAGGATTCTGAAAGGATTATGCCTCATCTTGGAACTTGGAAAGGTCATTCTCTAACAAAGCGTAGTGGTGTTTATGGAGCAACAATTACTGAAGCAGAAACTACTGCTGTTCTTGAAATGAACAAGGATGACCAGCTAGTTCAGGTTTGTTAGCTCCTTGCAGTAAGTTCCTTATATGCAAAGGTTAGAGTAATCGTCACCAAACTACTAATATACATGAAATGATTCACATTGCCCATTTCCCCTTGGGACACTAATGGAGTCTCTCTCTATCTCCCTCACCTTGGAAAATACAAATTCAAAACAGTTAAATGATACGACGAATATGCTATCTAACCAGATCCTCTGCTCTATATGAGGCACATATCTTGGTAGATTGGAATCGTCACCGTAAGTTTAGCTCAAATATGGAGGGCAGAACATCATTGATGTCATTTTGTCGTTGCTCCTGAAGGAGGATAACTAACACTAACTATGGTTCTCAACTCTTCTCATAATTTTTGGTTTTCAATCCTTAAGCAAAAAAACTATGCATCTCTTTTGGAGTCTCTCAAGTCATTTGTCCAAAAAAATAAGGAGGGTGGGGAAAGTTTTAATCTTTTCATGTGCTTTGATTATTTATTTTTATTTTAGGCTTTTTGGTGTCTGAAATTTGGTCTTTGTTTCATTTAGTGCTTACCTTTTTGCTGCCAATTAATTTTCCTTTTATTTCCTTCTTGAATCAAGGATATCACGTCTACCTCTGGTGCAAGTAATGTTACAACGAATGTACATTGGACCGGTACCATATCTGAAAACCTAGTGACATTCGACGGTGGTTTCCAGCTTACTTTGTTGCCTGGGGGCATTTACATGGGATACCCGTCTGATGTGGCCAACAGTGTGCAAGAATCCAAGTCATTTCATCTGGAGTTATGTTGGCTTGAATCGCCTGGCAAGAGACAAAGACTTATTCGCACTTACGATGTAGAGGGCCTAGCCGTTTCATCTACATATTTCATTGAGTCCAAAATCTGAGTTGCTTTTCCTGATTCAAAGAGAGCTGATTTTGCTCCTACATGAATCTTTTTCCTGACAATCAGCACTATTTGTATCAATTACTACTTTATAAAATACAACGGAACATAGAGTTATTGTGTCACGTTATTTTTATTGATTGATGCTGACAAATACTCTACCCAATGTATACAGAATTGAGCAATAGAGGGTTCAGTGAATATTTTGCGTCTTGGACAGGATAAAGAAGAATTGCATTCACCATTTTTAAAAATATCCATCTATCTTTTCAGTGGAAACCATTCCCGTTAACCTCGATAAACTGTTGTTGTACAGTCGACTGCAATATTCTATCTCACAACCTGCATTCTTTTTCGGAATCTCTTTCACCTAGTGGCAAAGCTAGTAATTTCTCCAAGTATATTCAAATTTAAAAGAAGTAAAAAAAATTCCCGACAAAGGAATCAATATGTGTTATATACTTCTAAAACGTAATATTTTTGTATGAGTCGAAATCTGGCCATATGAAAATGGCATAAAAAAGGAATGGCGAGGAGGCAATTAAGCCGTGATCGTAATTTACAAGTCACCATAACGACGAGCTACTCGGCCACGTCCGAGGTCGAATCATCAAAAGGCCTCTACGGCATAGCACACGCCATGGCGCTTAAGGAGGTCGACCTAAAGCGCCAACAACAGATTACAGTACACTGGTTAAGGACCGTTGGGTAAGGGGCAACACCTAGTATATATATATATGATAAGAGAACGATTTTTTTTTTTTTTTACTTTTTGAGTCCTCTCTAAAGGGAGTCTGCTTAAAACTCAAAAGAAGGTTTTAAACCTTGTTGCAGATCGTTGTAACCATCATCATGGAATCAATAAAGATACATTTTCGTAGCCACTAATAGTGCGTCTTCTTGTTCTTCTATATCGTACATTGTGGAGTAGTAGTGTTGAGAATGTAAGTCCATTATTTCCATTTGACATATTTTACAATCTGAACGAGTTCTCAAACTTAACCATTTGATATTCTTCACTTAATATTCTTTGATCTAGAATTAATTATCCTTGACTAGGATTTACCCCCTATCCTCTTATTAATTCGTTTAAGAAATGGTTTAACACTTTTTTTGGCAAAATAATTTGGCGCCGTCTGTGGGGATTTTCTAGCAAAAGCCTTAGTTCCCTCTAAATCCACCAAACCAACCAAGGATAAATCCGTACACGAAACCAGAGCTATGTCTGGCTTATATGCGACACCTACGTTGCGCCACAGCAGCAACTCTGACGCATTACGAGCGTAAGCCTTCGTAGCGGGGCTGTGACTATTACATATCAAGTGCACCCGTAATCTCACTTCCAGGTTAGCACCCCGCATATACCACCTTCACCTCTTACTATATGGGACGATGCTTGTTGTATAACTTACTGTTAAAATACTCTTCATCTATGCGTTTGTGGTACAACTTATGTTCCTGTTACCTCGGCACGTCCGGGACTGAAACGAACTGGGTCGAGCTCGAGGTCCTAACGGGTGGAGCTGATCATCCACCCACGAGACGCTGAAGCTCAAATAATGACGAGGCTGGATGTGAAGCCGACGTCATGTCTAAAGAGTGCAACCGGCGAGGGAAACGTGACCAATCTCCCTAATTAACCAGCTAACCAGCCGACCAAGGTAACGAATGGTTCCTTACACCTGTAACCTGAGCAAAGGCTAGCCGACATACCGACTCTAAATTCCTCCTTACAGCAATAGGCAAACCGGGGAAAACCCCCCACACCGTACCATAATGCAGATAACAGACAAACGACTCAGAACGAACCAACATCATTAAGAAACAATCTCCATAAGCAGGGGATTGTGTGGCAAGCTCAAAACACACCAACACAAGCAGAACGTGAGCACTAGGAGTTCGCCCATGTGATCGCCATGGCGATGCAACGCCAACTCACCCGACCATATACATCAAATCACATTTGAACTTCTAAGCAGCGATGAAGGGACTATATAGACTGGGACTCACCCTAACACACGCATAAACTGCAACGACGCATGAAATTCTCCAATGAAAGCAAGGCAACACGCGATATTCTTACACCACTCTATTGAACCCACGGATCACCAAAGTAAATTCGACCTCGCTCGAATCGCCAAAATAAATTCGACCTCACTCGAATAAAGAAAAAAACTCGACCTCGCTCGAGTCGCCAAAGTAAAATTTGACCTCGCTCGAATTAAGGAAGATTCGACCTCGCTCGAATAAAGTAAATTGGACCTCGCTCGAATTGCCAAAGTAAAATTCGACCTCGCTCAAATAAAGTAAATTTGACCTCGCTCGAATCGCCAAAATAAATTCGACCTCGCTCGAATCAAGCAAGATTCGACCTTGCTCGAATAAAGTAAATTTGACCTCACTCAAATAAAATAAATTCGACCTTGCTCGAATCGCCAAAGTATAAATCGACCTCGCTCGAATCGCCAAAATAAATTCGACCTCGCTCGAATCGCCAAAGAGAAATTCGACTTCACTCGAATAAAGTAAATTCGACCTCGCTCGAATTGCCAAAATAAATTCGACCTCGCTCGAATTGACAAAGTAAAATTCGACCTCACTCGAATTAATCAAGATTTGACCTTGCTCGAATAAAGTAAATTTGACCTCGCTCAAATCACCAAAGTAAAATTCGACCTCGCTCGAATCAAGCAAGATTCGACCTCACTCGAATAAAGTAAATTCGACCTCGCTCGAATCGCCAAAATAAATTCGATCTCGCTCGAATCACCAAAATAAATTCGGCCTCGCTCGAATCGCCATAGAGAAATTCGACTTCGCTCGAATAAAGAAAAAAAACTCGACCTCGCTCGAGTCGCCAAAGTAAAATTCGACCTCGCTCGAATCAAGCAAGATTCGACCTCGCTCGAATCAAGTAAATTCGAGCTCGCTTGAATCACCAAAGTAAAATTCGACCTCGGTCGGATCAAGCAAGATTCGACCTCACTCGAATAAAGTAAATTCGACCTCGCTCGGATCGCCAAAGTAAAATTTGACTTTGCTTGAATCAAGCAAGATTCAACCTCGCTTGAATCAAGCAAGATTCAACCTCGCTCGATTATAGAGAAATTTAACCTTGCTCGAATAAAGTAAATTCGACCTCGCTCGAGTAAAGTAAATTCGACCTCGCTCGAATCGCCAAAGTAAAATTCGACCTCGCTCGAATCAAGTAAATTCGATCTCGCTCGAATCACGTAAATTCAACCACGCCCGAATCAAGAAAATCTGACCTTACTCGAATAAAATAAATTCGACTTCACTGGAATCAACTAAAAAATCATACCTCGCTCGAATTAAGCAAGGTTTTGTCCCACCAAATTCCCAATTTAAAGACAAAGACTCATCACTAGAGAGTCCGAAGACCCTTTTCAAAAAGGGAAAAGAAGAAAAAAGAATAGAGCCAGAGACGTTTAGCCAAAGACAAATTGAATCTTATTCGAAACTTACATACACGCAGCTTTTTACAAGAAGGCGAAACAGGCCCCTCCAAAAAAACTACAACAACAAGCAACATCAAAGAAAAGAACAAAAAAAACCAAGTACCAAAAGACTACAAAAATTTCACTCTGCTGCATCTCCACCATCGTCCCCGCCAGCCCTATCACCATCAGAGGAGAGCCCATCTTCAATCTCAGCACCCCCATCGGCCTTCGGTGTTGCAGGATCATAGCCATAGGCAAGACGAGCCTCGCGCGCCTTCACACGAGCATCCTCAAAAGCGGCCTCAGGGATACTCCCCGCCGTCCATAAATCCTTATATATATCTCGTTAGGCCTCATCATGGACCCACATCTCATACAAACAGCGGGGGACAGCACCAGGGGCGGATTCTTGAGAGACCTGAGCTAGGAACTGCGCATTCTCGGCTTCGAGAGCCACTATTTGGTCACCCAGATTCGAGGCCTCCCGCTCAAGTATGCCGATCTGCTCTTCGAATCTTGCCTCCCTCATCGTGGCTGTCTCCCTCTTAGCTTCTCTCTCAGACCTGAGGACGCGAATAGTGTCTTCCAGTGCCGCCGCCCTCGCCACAGCCGCCACCCAGGCCCCTTCAGCCCTCTCTAACTCGACCACCTTCCTCTCCAAGTCAGTCACCTTTTCTGTACACTCTGCACTTAAACTAGCAAAGTGGCATTCTGCTCGAGTTCGTCTCGCAAAGACGACACCTTTGCCTGAAGGTCCTCGCATTCTGCTGCAACCCCCTTGCCCACCTCGAGCTCCCCGTATGGAACCCTGATCAGCCCCTCAAGCTCGCTACATCTGCGAATAGACCGCACCAGATCCCCATCATTCTTCTCCAACTCCTCCATGAGGGATCGAGTGTTACTGCCCGCCCTAAGTTGCACGTGCATCTCATGACACCTGTTGCGATACCGGCAATATTTCGCGGCCATTTTCAAAAAGACATCGGTTCGCGTCTCAGCCCAACGAGCACTTTCGATCTCCAACATGTAAGTCTAGACAAAAGAAAACAACAAAACAATGAGAGGAAGAATCAGCAAAAGAAAGATACAAAACAAAGAAAGTAACGAAAGGAAACTCACCCTCAAGGCCATCCCAACCACACTACGTGACAAGCGAGAGTTGCTAATCTCCCGAAGAGACCCACTTTCGGCGGCAAAGTAGAGAAGGTCGAACTAGGGCACCAAATCTACCGTATCCTCCAACAGGTTAAAGTCCGACGGGATTTCAAGCACGCGGGAAGGGCCTCCCGCCCTCACATCGAATCTGGTAAAGCCTTCTTCGAACATCCTCATGTCCTCAGGATCGATGTTCGAATCAGACTCATAGTCATCCACCATCATGCCCTTCAACCTCTCACCAACCGAAGAGGAGGCACGAGCTTGCCGAGACGTTGATGGTCCACTCGGAATAACTGTAGAAGCAACTAAACTCTGCTCCAGTACCACAACGGCCTTTTTCACGCCCGAAATAGGAATCACCTCCACTCCCTAACTGGCATTGCCTCCAGCTTCAGACACCGTAGAAACAGGGTCAACCCTCGAAGGCGCTTCACTTAAGGACGTTTCATCTGACGTTACCCTATGCCTCTTCGATGGGGACTCATCGCCATCATTGTGAGAAAGCTCATCCGTCGAACGAACCATGGGGGATGGGGTGTCCGACATAATCCGTGGAGCCGCCAGATTCTGATGAAAACAACCAATCAACGTTGTGAAAAAGTAAAAGGAAAGTTTGACCTACGGGCAAAATTCGACGTCTCAGGGAACCCGACGGGGTTAGACACCACATGCTCGTACGGACATAGAAGAATCTCTCCCAGAAGCGGCGATTGGTCTTGTCATTCATTTCGATCATCACGCTTTTAGTACCTCGGTGACGGAGATGTAACATGGTGCCCCTATGAAAACTTGGAACGAAGAGATTCACAAAGTGTATAAGGGAAACCCCACGTTCGGCCAACTTTGCAACTCGATGATCATTAAGAAGAGTTTGTATATGTACGGGGTGAGCTAAGCCGGGCATACCTCGTAGAAGCGGCAGAAGTCCGCTGCCAGTGAGGGAAGGGGAAGCGTGTACCCAATAATAAAAGGGTACGCGCAGAACGGGCAGTATCTTAGGTGATGTATGTGAACTATATCGTCTCCCGCCGGAACGAGTTCGATATGCTCAGGGATTCTTCACTTAACTTTGAATGTCGCGAGCGTTGCGGTATCCATCGTAGAAAGTACGGGTTCAGGCTCATATTCGGCAGCGTTATTAAAGTCAGTACTTGCCTTCCTCGAGCGGGGTACCACCTCATCCACCGTCGGGAAACTCTCGTCCTCCACCAAACTCAATCCCTCTTCGAGGGAAGGCACGACATTTTCCGGCACCGGAGCACCAACGACTCGGTCAGGGTTAGAAGAAGTATTGGCCATCACTTTGAATGATTATACAAATCGTGAATGTAAAGACAGAAAGGTAACAACCACAGGGATTGCCGGCGGAAAAAAGATATATGAAGAATTGGGGGAGAAGAACAAATGCTTTTAGTATCTTCTTGTGAATGATTTGGGAAACGCTACATTCGAATGAGAAATTCTCTTATTTATAGAGACATAAATACGCCGGTTTGAGAAACGAAGCGTCGCCTTTTTCAAAAAATAACGGAAGAGGCACGAGAAACGATGCGACATACGATGAACGTGTGCCATAATGACACCTGACAAACTTAATGTCATTTCAACTGACACACTGGTCTGCCGAAGCTCTCGAAATGTCACATCGTTGCCCCGCTAAGAGGTGCTCACTCATCGCCCAAAACGCTTAGATTTCTCAAAGGTTTTCGAATTGATTAGGTCCGCCCTCGTGCTCGCCCAAGAGCAACCTCGACATGCGGAGGGACTAACTGTATGGGTCGAAATCTGGCCATATGAGAATGGCATAAAAAAGGAATGGGCGAGGAGGCGATTAAGCCGTGATCGTAATTTACAAGGCACCATAACGACGAGCTACTCGGCCACGGCCGAGGTCGAATCATCAGAAGGCCTCTACAGCGTAGCACACGCCATGGCGCTTAAGGAGGTCGACATAAAGCGCCAATAGCAGATTACAGTACACTGGTTAAGGACCCTTGGGTAAGGGACAACACCTAGTATATATATAGGATAAGAAAATGATGGAAGGTTTTTTTTTTTTTTTTTTTTTTTTTTTTTTTTTTTT
>ML421371.1:3753-32094 GCA_005239525.1 Nicotiana knightiana | reverse complement strand
TGTCACTTTAATTGGAAGAACTCCCATACCCCCTTGGGGCGTGATAAAAAGGAGGTGTGACAGATGTTATTGTATATTTGAATATAATTGGGCTTTTGTATATTGTACATTCATTGGTATGTTGAGCAGCTATTTGGGTGAATTCTTCTTTATTAAGGGATCTTTACACAAATAGCCGGTCATATTAATTATTTGCTTTTTTAAGCCACATACATAGATTATGCATTAATTATACACATGTAATACACAAATCATGCATATATTGTACATTCATTGCCTATTTTTAATTTAAATGGTAGGGTGAGCGGCTATTTGGGTATAATCGGGTTGTTGTATATTGTACATTCATAGGTAGGGTGAGCGGCTATTTGGGTGAATTCTTCTTTATTAAGGAATCTTTACATAAATAGTCGGTCATATTAATTCATTATTTTTTCAAGCCATATACATAGATTATATATTAATTATACACAATAATCCACATGTAATATACACATCATGCATATACTGTACATTCATTGGTTATTTTTAGTTTAAGTGGTAGGGTTTAGCGGCTATTTGGGTATAATCGGGTTGTTGTATATTGTACATTCATTGGGATGCTATTTTATATTTGGATGATTGGGTTGTTGTATATACTACATTCATTGGTAGGGTGAGCGGCTATTTGGGTGAATTCTTCTTTATTAAGGGTCCGTACACAAATAGTCGGTCGTATTAATTTCTTATTTTTTCAAGCCATATATATAGATTATAATTATACACACTTATACACATGTAATACACAAATCATGCATATATTGTACATTCATTGGCTATTTTTAGTTTAAGTGGTAGGGTGAGCAACTATTTGGGTATAATTGGGCAGTTGTATACTGTACATTCATTGGGCTCTATTGTATATTTGGATATAATTGAGCTGTTGTATATTGTAAATTCATTGTAGGGTGAGCGACTATTTGGGTGAATTGTTATTTATTAAGAGATCTTTACACAAATAGTCGGTCATATTAATTGTTTACTTTTTCAAGACATATACATAGATTAGACTTTAATTATACATATGTAATACACAAATCATGCATATATTCTACATTCATTGGCTATTTTTAGTTTAAGTGTTAGGGTGAGCGGCTATTTGGGTATAATTGGGTTGATGTATATTGTACATTCAGTGGGCTGCTATTGTATATTTGGGTGTACTTTGGATGTTGTATATTGTACATTCATTGGTCGGGTGAGCGGCTATTTTAGTGAATTCTTTTTTATTAAGGGATCCTTACACAAATAGTCGGCAATATTAATTTTTTGATTTTGCAAGCAATATACATAGATTATACATTAATTATACATAATTATACACATGTAATACACAAATCATGCATATGTTGTACATTTATTGGTTATTTTTAGTTTAAGTGGTAGGGTGAGAGTCTATTTGGGTATTTTTGAGTTGTTGTATATTGTATATTCATTGGGTTGCTATTGTATATTTGGGTATAATTGGGTTGTTGTATATTGTACATTCATTGGTAGTGTGAATAACTATTTGGGTGAATTCTTCCTTATTAAGGGATCTTTACACAAATACACTGTCATATTAGTTGTTTGATTTTTAAGCCATATACATAGATTATGCATTAATTATACACAATTATACACGTGTAGTACACAAATCATGCATATATTGTACATTCATTGGCTATTTTTAGTTTAAGTGGTAGGGTGAGAATCTATATGGGTATAAAAATAGTCAACGAATGTACAATATATGTATGATTTGGGAATACGTGTGTATAATTAATGTATAATCTATATATATGGCTTGAAAAAGCAAGAAATTAATATGACCGACTATTTGTGTAAGGACCCTTAATAAAGAAGAATTCACCCAAATAGCCGCTCACCCTACCAATGAATGTAGTTTATACAACAAATATACAATAGCAGCCCAATGAATGTACAATATACAACAACCCGATTATACCCAAAAAGCCGCTCACCCTACCATTTAAATTTAAAATAGCCAATGAATGTACAATATATGCATGATTTGTGTATTACATGTGTATAATTAATGTATAATATATATATATATATATATATATATATATATATATATATATGTGGCTTAAAAAAGCAAACAATTAATATGACCGGGTATTTATGTAAATATCCATTAATAAAGAAGAATTCACCCAAATAGCCGCTCACCCTACCAACGAATGTACAATATACAACAACCCAATTATATCTAAATATACAATAGCATCCCAATGAATGTACAATATACAATAACCTAATTATACCCAAATAGCCGCTCACCCTACCACATAAACTAAATAGCTAATGAATATATAATATACGCATGATTTGTGTATTATATGTGTATAATTATGTATAATTAATGCATAATCTATGTATATGGCTTGAAAAATCAAACAATTAATATGACCGTGTATTTGTGTTAAGATCTCTTAATAAAGAAGAATTCACCCAAATAGTTGCTCATCCTACCAATGAATGTACAATATACAAAAACCCAATTATACCCAAATATACAATAGCAGCCCAATGAATATATCGTATACAACAGTCCAAAAATACCCAAATAGTCGCTCACCCTACAACTTAAACTAAAAATAGCCAATAATGTACAATATATGCATGATTTGTGTATTACATGTGTATAATTATGTATAATTAATGTATAATCTATGTATATGACTTGAAAAAGCAAACAATTAATATGACCTGCTATTTGTGTAAAGACCCCTTAATAAAGTATAATTCACTCAAATATTTGCTCACCCTACCAATGAATGTACAATATAAATAAGCCAAATTATACCCCAAATATAAAATAGCAGCCCAATGAATGTACAATATACAACATCCCGATTATACCCAAATAGCCGCTCGGTCTATCACTTAAACTAAAACTAGCCAATGAATGTATAATATATGCATGATTTGTGTATTACATGTGTATAATTATGTATAATTAATGTATAATCTATATATATGGCTTGAAGCAATTAATATGACCGGCTATTTATGTAAAGATCCCTTAATAAAGAAGAATTCACCCAAATAGCCACTCACCCTACCAATGTATGTTCAATATACAATAGCCCACTTATATCCAAATATATACAATAACAGCACAATGAATGTATAATATACAACAACCCGATTATATATGCATAATTTGTTTGTTATATATGTATAATCTATATATATGGCTTGAAAAAGCAAGCAATTAATATGACCGGCTATTTTTGTAAGCACCCTTAATAAAGAAGAAACCACCCAAATAACCGCTCACCCTACCAATGAATGTAGAATATACAATAACCCAATTATATCCAAATATACAATAGCAGCCCAGTAAATGTACAATATACAACAGTCCGATAATACCCAAATAGCTGCTCATCCTACCATTTAAATTAAACATAGCCAATGAACGTACAATATATGCATGATTTATGTATTACATGTGTATAACTGTGTATAATTAGTGTATAATCTATGTATGTGGCTTAAAAAGCAAACAATCAAAATGACCGGCTATTTGTCTAAAGATCTCACAATAGAGAAGAATTCACCCAAATAGCCGCTCACCATACCAATGAATGTACAATATACAAAAGCCAATTATATTCAAATATACAATTGCAACCCAATGAATGTACAATATACAACATCCCGATTATACCCAAATAGCCGCTCACCCTACCACTTAAACTAAAAATAGTCAATGAATGTACAATATACAACATCCCGATTGTACCCAAATAGCCGCTCACCCTACCACTTAAACTAAAAATAGCCAATCAATGTACAATATATGCATGATTTGTGTATTACATGTGTATTATTGTGTATAATTAACGTATAATATATGTATATGGCGTAAAAAAGCAAACAATTAATATGACCAGCTATTTGTGTAAATATCCCTTAATAAAGTAGAATTCACCCAAATAGCCGCTCATCATACCAATATATGTACAATATACAACAACCCAATTATATCCAAATATACAATATACAACAGCCGAATTATATCCAAAAATAAAATAGCATCCCAATGAATGTACAATACAGAAACACCTCATTATACCGAAATAGCCGCTCACCCTACCACTTAAACTAAAAATAGAAAATGAATGTAATATATATACATGATTTGTGTATTACATGTGTATAATTAATGTATTATCTATATATGTCTTGAAAAAGCAAGCAACTAATATGACCGGCTATTTGTGTAAAGATCCCTTAATAAAGATGAATTCACCCAAATAGCCGCTCACCCTACCAATGAATGTACAATGTACAACAACCCAATTATATCCAAATATAGAATAGCAGCCCAATGAATGTACAATATACGACAACCTAATTATACCCAAATAGCCGCTCACCCTATCACTTAAACTAAAACTAGACAATAAATGTACAATACATGTATGATTTGCGTATTACATGTGTATAATTATGTATAATTAATGTATAATCTATGTATATGGCGTGAAAAAGCAAAGAATTAATATGACCGGCTATTTGTATAAAGATCCCTTAATCAAGAAGAATTCACCCAAATAACCGCTCACCCTACCAATAAATGTACAATATACAAAAATCCAATTATACCCAAATATACAATAGCAACCCAATGAATATACAATATACAACAGCCCAAAAATACCCAAATAGCCGCTCACCCTACCACTTAAGCTAAAAATATCCAATGAATGTAGAATATATGTATGATTTGTGTATTACATGTGTATAGTTGTGTATAATTAAGGTATAATCTATGTATGTGGCTTAAAAAAGCAAACAATTAATATGGCCGGCTATTTGTGTAAAGATCCCTAATAAAGAAGAATTCACCCAAATAGACGCTCACCCTACCAATGAATATACAATATACAACATCCCAATTATATCCAAATATACAATAGCAGTCCAATGAATGTACAATATACAACATCCGAATTATACCCAAATAGCCGCTCACCCTACCACTTAAACTAAAACTAACCAATGAATGTATAATATATGTATGATTTGTGTATTACACGTGTATAATTATGTATAATTAATGTATAATCTATGTATATGGCTTGAAAAATCAAACAATTAATATGACCGTGTATTTGTGTAAAGATCCCCTAATAAAGAATAATTCACCCAAATAGTTGTTCACCCTACCAATGAATGTATAACATATAACAACTCAATTATATACAAATCTACAATAGCAACCCAATGAATGTACAATATAAAACAGTCTAATTATACCCAAATAGTCGATCACCCTACCACTTAACCTAAAAATAGCCAATGAATGTACAATATATGCATGATTTGTGTATTACATGTGTATAATTGTGTATAATTAAAGTATAATCTATGAATATGGATTAAAAAATTAAATAATTAATATGACCGGCTATTTGTGTAAAGATACCTTAGTAAAGAAGAATTCACAAAAATAGCCGCTCACCTTACCAATGTATGTAAACATACAACAACCGAATTATATCCAAATATAAAATAGCAGGCCCATGAAAGTACAATATAGAACAACCTCATTATACCCAAATAGCCACTCACCCTACCACTTAAACTAAAAATAGACAATGAATGTACAATATATGCATAATTTGTGTATTACATGTGTATAATTAATGTATAATCTATACATATGGCTTGAAAAGGCAAGCAATTAATATGACCGGAAATTTGTGTAAAGATCCCTTAATAAAGAAGAATTCACCCAAATAGCCGCTCACCCTACCAATGAATGTACAATATACAGCAAACCAGTTATATCCAAATATACAATAGCATCCCAATGAATATACAATATATAACATCCCGATTATACCTAAATAGCCGCTCACCCTACAACTTAAACTAAAAATTGCCAATAAATGTACAATAAATGCATGATTTGTGTATTACATGTGTATAATTGTGTCAAATTAATGCATAATATATGTATATGGCGTGAAAAATCAAACAATTAATATGACTGTGTATTTGAGTAATGATCTCTTAATAAAGAAGAATTCACCCAAATAGTTTATCACCCTACCAATGAATGTACAATATACAACAACCAAATTATACCCAAATATACAATAGCAGCCTATTGAATGTACAATATACAACAGCCCGACTATACCCAAATAACCGCTCACCCTACCATTTAAATTAAAAATAGTTAGTGAATGTACAATATATGCATGATTTGTGTATTGCATGTGTATAATTAATGTACAATCTATGTATATGCCTTGAAAAAGCAAACAATTAATATGATCGGCTATTTGTGTAAAGGTATCTTGATAAAGGATAATTCACTCAAATAGCCGCTCACCCTACCAATGAATGTACAATATACAACAACCAAATTACACCCAAATATACAATAGCATCCCATTTAATGTACAATATACAAAAGCCCAATTATACCCAAATAGCCGCTCACCCTACCACTTAAACTAAAAATAGCCAATGAATGTACAATATATACATGATTTATGTATTACATGTGTATAATTAATGTATAATCTCTATATATGGCTTGAAAAAACAAGCAATTAATATGACCGACTATTCATGTAAAGATCCCTTAATAAAGAAGAATTCACCCAAATAGCCGCTCGCCCTACCAATGAATGTACAATATACAACAGCCCAATTATCCATATATACAATAGCAGCCCAATGAATGTACCATATACAACTGCCCAATTATACCCAAATAGCTGCTCACCCTACCACTTAACCTAAAAATAGCCAATGAATGTACAATATATGCATGATTTGTGTATTAAATTTTTATAATTATGTAGAATCAATGTATAATATTTGTATATGGCATGAAAAAGCAAACAATTAATATGACTGACTATTTGTGTAAAGATCCCTTAATAAAGAAGAATTCACCTAAATAGTTGTTCACCCTACCAATGAATGTACAATATACAACAACCGAATTATATCCAAATGTACAATAGCAGCCAAATGAATGTACAATATACAACAGCCCGATTATACCCAAATAACCGCTCACCCTACCATTTACACTAAAAATAGTCAATGAATGTACAATATATGCATGATTTGGGTATTACATGTGTATAATTGTGTATAATTAATGTATAATATATGGATATGGCTTCAAAAAGCAAATAATTAATATGACTGGCTATTTGTGTATAGATTCCGTATTAAAGAAGAATTCACTTAAAGTGGGTTCTTGTATATTGTCCATTAATTGTGTTGTTATTGTATATTTGGGTATAATTGGGTTGTTGTATATTTTACATTAATTGGTAGGGTGAGCGGCTATTTGCCCAAGGCCCAGTTTACTTTAATTGTTATCCAAATTATTCGGTAGACATAAATGACCAGAATATTTTAGATACCTTAGCTCTTAACATTAAAACAAAGAATATAAATAGCAAAATAAATACTAAAGAAATAGCTGTAATATACAGGGTTTATTACAGACTAATGAAAACAACTTTAGCTCCAAAGGCTAAGATTGAAAGTAATAAAGGAGTCACTATGCTCATGGAAGCAAAGCAAGAACATAGTAATACCTTCGTCCCTAGATGATTCGGTGGGATGAAATATTATCTAAAGATGAATGGCGTTTTGACGCCATAACTCAACCACAATTTGAACCATAGAGTTCATACACCGAACAAGTTACTCAGCATCCTTCAAGAGCTATAGACTTAAAATTCTTAAGATCTAGCTCATAAACCGAAGCTTCGTCTAGTAGAAGAATGTCCTTTAGTAGACCATCTTCTTTCAAACCCCCAAAGGGAAGTCACAACAATAAAAGTGACGAAGAACTTATTGAAGAAATTGATAGAAAGATACGAGGGGTAGATTTTAATAAAACCGTCCCTAAAGTAATCTATCAAAAAGGTCCTTTTAGAACAGCACCTAAAAGCCCAAGTGCTGAAACAATCGATCATAATGACCAACTTGGAGTCATTAGAGAAGAAAGTAACTTTAAAATAGACTGGAAAAGTCTAGGAAATCAGTGGTCACAACCCGATTGTAGTATCAAGATGCAATGGTATTTCGAAACGTACATCAAACCTCAAAGACTATCTTTTAAAGATAAATGGATAAAAGACATGAAAAGAATCAAGTGTAATATTGAATTCTTTAAATGATTTGAATTAACAGGTCAGATTCCTAACCAACAAGAATCATTACAAATGATTATTAATAAATGGTACACTAAAAAGGGTACTATAATAGAATCCACTACTCCACCACTGGAATAAATTCGTATACCAATTCAAGATCAAGTAATAACTGCTTCTCCTTTTAAAAGAGAAAGCATTCACCTCGATAGCGAACCTACAAACAAAGACTTAAACAAAATAATTACCCAAAATAATTATACGACCAATCTTCTGCATGTTGTTTCTAATCAATTAAAAGAGACTAACAAAATGGAAACACTCATCAGGTCAAAAAAACCGACTACTATAGAAACACATCCTACTATTAAAATCCCTGAATTTTCTAAAGAAAAATTCCCCAAGTTAAAAGAACAATTTTATTTTTCAGATAAACTTCTAGAAAAAATCGAAGAACATTTAAAAACAAAAATGACTATTTCAAAATCAGGTATGACTTCAAATCAAGCTAGTACTAGTAATGATAAAACAACAAAACTACATAATTTACAAAATAAATTAATCTCATTAGAAGACGAATACAATACTTTGAAAAACAAAGTTGATTTTCCTAATAAAGAAGATAAAATGAAAGCTATACAGAAAGCTTCCAAAGATATTATAGACACTATTAATAAAATAAAACCTTCAATAACCTTAAAAACAATTTCTACGATAAATACTAATGATTCAGAAGTCAATAGAGTCACTAATGATCCAAGACATTCTAATAAAAAAAATTATTACCAAAGAGCATCATTCCCAGATGTTCAATTAGAAGAAGATATTTATCTAACGAGCTCCAGTCACGACGAAACTGGAATTATCGAATGGAATATTGATGGATTAGCTGAAAGCCAAATCTATAAAAAAAACTCCATAAATTGGAATCGCAGTAACAACATATAAAATTAAAAACGCGTCTGATAAACACGCAACAACTTTAAGAGTATCAGGATTTACTGGCACACTAAAGAATTGGTGGGATAATTATCTCTCTGAAGATAATAGGAACCAAATCCTAAACGCTACTATGGTAATAACTGTAGTAAAAACAGAAAATAACACACAGGTAGCAGAACAACAACATAAAGAAGATGCTACTACAACCTTAATTTATTGTATTGCTAAACACTTTATTGGAGAACCAAAACTTTTCCAAGACAGAAGTTTAGAACTACTTAATAATCTTAACTGTCCAAAAAGTAAGAACGAAAATCAAAGATCGATTTAACGGTCAAATCCCCTACGATAGTCTCACTTACGGAGACCTGGTAAGTTTCATTAATATTACAGGTCTAGACTTATGTACAGATCTAAAACTCAAAAGTCTTATTAAAAGGGACAAATTACAATCCAAAAAGGAACTTGGTAGCTTTTGCCAAGATTATGGTTATACGAAGATATCAGCTCCTTCCAAAAGAGTCTCTAAAAGGAACAAGTCTTCTAATAAACCCCATAGAAGATACCATAAACAAAAAGAGAAAAAAGAAGGAGAAACTTCTAAAAGGAAAAGATTTAAAAGACGTTCTAAAAGGGAACACGGTGACAAATGTTGGTCTTGTGAAAAAACAGGACATAGAGCCAATGACTGCAAAGTCACTAGAAAGAAAAAGAATAAAGTTAATCTCCTAGAATTAGATGAGAGCACCAAAGAAAAACTTTAGAATATTTTAGAAGAAAACGATAATAGCTCGTATAGCTCTTCATCATCTGAAGAAAGCTATTCCGATAGTGATAATGAATTAACTAATGTAGCATATAGATCAGAAAGCAGTAGTTCTGAAGATAACAACTGCAACTGTACTGTAGCAATATGTATATGCGATTAGAACTCCCTCATAGTCATCACTAATGACTCGAAAGAAGTTCTATTTGATATCATCAATCACATAGACGACGAGGATATCAAAAAGAAATATTTAATAGAATTAAAAAATATTATTTTACAACACAAAGACCGCCCTAAGGTTGAACCCTTTAATATGAAAGAAGTAATGAATAGATTTTCTTCTTCAAAAGACGAACCCACAATTCAACATCTTCAAACTGAATTAAAATCAATAAAAGAAGAAATAAAAAATATTAAGAATAGACTAAATAAAATAGAAATGGAAAGATTCACTAGCGAATTATTATCACAAATTGCCAAAAACAAAGAACAAGAACCAGAAACTAACCATGTTTATGTTTCTAATGTAGATAATGATAATGATGACGAATCAATCGTCAATCAATTTGAAAGTGGTACAACAATCCCACAATTTGCTAGAATAAAGATACAAAGTTACCATATTCCAATCACGCTAAAGGTCAAAGATGCTACTTTTAATAAATTAGCATTATTAGACTCTGGTGCAGATAGAAACTATATATGTGAAGGAATAATACCAACCAAGTATCTTGAAAGATATACTACAGAGTTATACTCCGCTACAGGAGAAAGGATGAAAATTGATTATAAATTATCAAAAGCCCACATTTGTAATGATGGGATATGTTTTATAAATGATTTTGTAAAAAAAACAGATATATAAATGAAGAAATAATCCTTGGATTATCATTTATAACTCAGATAAAACTTTATTATGACAATTTAGGTGCTTTAAGTACTACAATATTAGGAAAAGAAATAAAATTTCCTTACCTAAACCCCATTTCTCAAGAAGAAAATAATTATATAAAATCAAAAACGATTTTTAAAATAAATGTACTATCTAATCAAGTTAGATATATACAAAATGATACAAAAGTTCATAAAATTGAACAAACTTTAAAAACCCCGGAGATGAAAGCTAAGATAAAACAATTCCAACAACAGTTAGAATTGGAAGTTTGTTCAGATTTGCCTAACGCATTTTGGGAAAGGAAAAGACATATTATAGAATTACCCTATATTAACAATTTTAATGAACATGCTATACCTACTAAGGCAAGACCTATTCAAATGAATCACGACTTAATGGAAACCTGTAAAAAGGAAATCAATGATCTTCTCCAAAAGAAAATTATTAGACCATCCAAATCCCCTTGGAGTTGTGCAGCTTTCTACGTCAATAATAACGCTGAGAAAGAGCGAGGAGCTCCTAGATTAGTCATTAATTACAAATCATTAAATAAAGTATTACAATGGATAAGGTACCCGATACCTAATAAAAGAGATTTATTGAAAAGAACTTACAAAGCCAATATCTATAGTAAATTTGATATGAAATCAGGATTTTGGCAAATACAAATTGCTGAAAAGGATAAATACAAAACTGCCTTCAATGTTCCCTTTGGACAATATGAATGGAACGTAATGCCTTTCGGGTTAAAAAATGCCCCATCCGAATTTCAAAACGTTATGAATAATATATTCAACCCCTACAGTAATATGTCAATAGTCTATATTGACGATGTATTAATATTTTCTGAAAATATCGATTCTCACTTCAAACACCTTAATACTTTCTTTAAAATAGTAAACCATAACGGTTTAGTAGTCAGCACCAAGAAAATCAAATTGTTTCAAACAGCTATTAGATTTTTAGGTCATGACCTCTACCAAGGTACCTATAGACCAATCTGTAGAGCCATAGAATTCTCATCCAAATTTTCAGATGAAATAACTGATAAAACTCAACTTCAAAGGTTCTTATGAAGCCTAATTATGTAGCAGATTTTATTCCAGACATTAGGAAAATTTGCGAACCATTATATAAACGCCTTAGGAAGAATCCTATTCCTTGGAGTCTAGAACAAACAGATATAGTCAAGAAAATCAAAACCATTGTTCAAAAACTTCCATGCTTAGGTATTTCAAATCCTGAAGCTTTTATGATAGTTGAAACTGACGCTTCTGATGAAGGGTACAGTGGAATTCTCAAACAACGAAATTCTTCAAAATCTCCCGAACAATTAGTTCGTTTCACTTCTGGTATCTGGAATACAGCTCAAAAGAATTATAGTACAGTCAAAAAAGAAATTTTGTCTATAGTACTATGTATTACCAAGTTTCAAGATGACTTAATAAACAAAGAATTTTTATTAAGAGTTGATTGTAAATCAGCCAAAGAAATTTTACAAAAGGATGTTAAAAATCTTATTTCAAAACAAATTTTTGCTAGATGGCAAGCACTGTTATCCAACTTTGATTTTGAAATAGAATTTATCAAAGGAGAAAATAATTCCCTACCTGATTTTCTAACTAGAGAATTTCTACAGGGAAAAAATGAAACCAAACCAAAAGGGTCCGTTCAGGGCCTCACCCAAACGTGATAATAAATATTCTGCTCTTGCGGAATATTTCCCATCACTACCCGTGAGACCACAAATAAATTTAATGGTTACCCCTCCGAGAGTACCCACTCAAAACAAACCTCCTACCATGACAATACTTGGAACTATTCCAAAGAAGGACAGTTCGTTTCAACAAGCTTCTTCAAAAGCTTCAACCATCCAAAATGCAAAGGTATTAACCAGTGTAGATTATCAAATGAAGGTCCCCAAGTCCTTCGCTCAAGCAGTCAATCCTCACACGCCATCAAAAGCAGAAGAAAAGAAACCAGTTTCTTCAGAAAAAGAAACATTTGAACTAATCCCAAAAGAACCCATTAAGGTTCTGGCCCTAGAAAAAGGTTATGAGAACTACAACCTTGCAAATTTAATTCGGCCCTGTTATACAGACATGAATTACGTATATACCAGCAACCCTCTAAAAACA
Organism: Nicotiana knightiana; assembly: GCA_005239525.1. Taxonomy (NCBI): domain Eukaryota; kingdom Viridiplantae; phylum Streptophyta; class Magnoliopsida; order Solanales; family Solanaceae; genus Nicotiana; species Nicotiana knightiana. The sequence continues at coordinate 19,158 of ML421371.1, read as the reverse complement.
AGAAGGTATTACGAACTAGTATTAACAGACACAAAATCTGTTTCATTTGAACACACTCTCTACGATGAGAGAGATCCGACTAGTATCAGAATCTCTAAATTCACCATCAACAAAATAATAAGTCCTTTTGAATGGGGTATGGATCACTTACACACCCCAAACGGATTATCAGTACAGTATAGGCCTCAAACCTATAATTTTAGAGGTTACATGGATGCTTGGTATAAATTTTTATACCTACGACCAAAAACTCATACATGGTTTGTCAAGTATAGCGAACAAGCTCAAAAATCAGTCATCCCCAGATGGTTCTATGACTGGTGGAATTCATTTGGTGGAACAGAACAAACAACGCCCAGAAGTTTTCGCATGCATTATGAGAGATTCCAATTAGAAAATGAAATCTCTACCCTAACTGACCATATAAAATTATGCAAATACTATTTTGCCAAAAGAATATCCTTTATTATTAATTGATCCTTCGACATAGAGCAAATTGACCGGATTAAATATTTAGTAAAAACCCCTAAAATCAAAGGATGGATCCCGGAGATTAAAGAAACCAGGAAATCCAAGCCAGTCAAAACAGATTCAAGTAATTCCCAGAAGGAGTTAAAAAAGAGACTACTTGATATGATAGTAAACATCAATCCTACAAATACGTCACAAATACAGGCAATGCTAGAAGCAGCTTCCAGCTCATCATCCGCTGACAGCAGAAAAAATGGTGATATGAGAGATTTAGACGGAATAGCACAAGCTTATGCTAGTACAAACAACTAGACAATGATACTTGCCCCTTCAGAAAAGGAGACAGCGACACTTGCCCTTTCAGAAAAGGACAACGACACTTGCCCCTTCAGAAAAGGAGACAACAACACTTGCCCCTTCAGAAAAGGAGACAGTGACACTTGACCTTTCAGGAAAACAAGAGACTTCATCAACAACAGTCGATTTCAACGATTAAGATCAATTCAATCATTTTTGAGAGATCTATATAAGACTCTCTAGTTGTATTATGATAGGCATCAGAAAATTGTGCCTCTTTTTCTTCTCTCTAAGTATTCCCTTCCCTCTCTGTAAATCTATCTATCTCTCTTCATGTTTGCTACAACTATGCTTAAATAAAAGTAAGTTTGTTTAAACTAGTCATTCATTTATTATATTCCGCATTTATTACTAAAGTTTTATTAATACTCTCAAACTATTTTCCTCGATCAAATTACTTGGTATCAGAGCCATGTTAACACAGTTATCAGAGCCACTATCTTTAAGGTTAGTCAAGTTATGTTTATCTCTATCATAATATAAATCTTAATCGAGTTGTTTATTTCTTTTTAAGTTTATTGTTCATTATCTTCATAACTTCATATTTCTGAGTTCATAGTGTGAGGGTCTCTGTGTGAGAGCTTAGTTAAACCTTATTAAGCTACCGTCAGTTGCCGTCGTCGGTACAGGCCAGGGTGAGCCACTTTTAGACAAGACACAACAGGACACAGCGAACACGTTTAACTACCAAACCCCAAGATAACTTAGAACTCAAAACATTTAGCAAAGAAGAAGATGAATAGTAACCATTAAAGAGTCATGTAAGATAAATGGTAATGATTCAGACGAACAAAATAGACTTATGCCTTAAAGATGGTACACCTCTCAAAACTTGATAAATACTGATAAAACCTTTGTATAAAGTTTTTAATGATACACAAAACATTTCGTTATATAAGATTTTCCAATAATGAAAAATGGAAAGCGTTAAAACGCCTTCGTAATAACAGAAAAATACATGCAGCTAAGCACAACCTTAGAGTCCTTAGAACTCTGATTAACAACAATACTTTAAGAATAATTCCTTTATTAACAATTGAGAAAGAAATTGAATATTATAAAAAATAATCTTAAAAACTATCAAAACCAAAAAGAGATAATTTTTCTCAACATAAAAACAATAAATATCTGGATAAACATATACACTTCTCATTATTAAAATGGATAATTCTGAAAAGAATAAAATTCTAAATAGTATTAATATTTCGACGATAACTAATATTGCAAAAATAGAAAATGATTTACAGAATTGGAGTATTCCAAAAGAATCCTTCAATACTATATATCACACTAGTAAGTTTGATTTTATAAAAAATTATAATATCAAAATTTGCGAATCTACAATTGCTAATAATAACTTTATTGAAACAATCAAGTTATTAGCAGCACAAGATATACAACAATATAGAAAAAAATATAATTTTCTACATGTTGGACTTGTACAGATAGCTGTCAATATTACATTCATTTGGCTGCTATTGTATATTTGGATATAATTGGGTTGTTGTATATTGTACATTCATTGGTAGGGTGATCAGCTATTTGGGTGAATACTTCTTTATTAAGGGATCTTTACACAAATAGTCAGTCATATTAATTGTTTGCCTTTTCACGCCATATACATAGATTATACATTAATTATGCATAATTATACAAATTTAATACACAAATCATGCATATATTATACATTCATTGGCTATTTTTAGGTTAAGTGGTAGGGTGAGCAGCTATTTGGGTATAATTTGGAAGTTGTATATTGTACATTCATTGGGGTGCTATTGTATATATGGATATAATTGGGTTGTTGTATATTCTACATTCATTGGTAGGATTAGCGGCTATTTGGGTATAATTTGGAAGTGGTATATGGTACATTCATTGGGGTGCTATTGTATATATGGATATAATTGGGTTGTTGTATATTCTACATTCATTGGTAGGATTAGCGGCTATTTGGGTATAATTGGGCTTTTGTATATTGTACATTCAATGGAATGCTATTGTATATTTGGGTGTAATTTGGTTGTTGTATATTGTACATTCTTTGGTAGGGTTAGCGGCTATTTGAGTGAATTATCCTTTATTAAGATATCTTTACACAAATAGCCGATCATATTAATAGTTTGCTTTTTCAAGGCATATACATAGATTATACATTAATTATAAATAATTATACACATGCAATACACAAATCATGCATATATTGTACATTCACTAACTATTTTTAATTTAAATGGTAGGGTGAACGAATATTTGGGTATAATTGAGATGTTGTATATTGTACATTCAATAGGCTGCTATTGTATAATTGGGTATAATTTAGTTGTTGTATATTGTACATTCATTGGCAGGGGTGAACAACTATTTGGGTGAATTCTTCTTTATTAAGAGATCCTTACTCAAATACACGGTCATATTAATTGTTTGGTTTTCACGCCATATACATAGATTATGCATTAATTAGACACAATTATACACATGTAATACACAAATCATGCATTTATTGTACATTTATTGGCTATTTTTAGTTTAAGTGATAGGGTGAGCGGCTATTTAGGTGTAATCGGGCTGTTGTATATTGTATATTCATTGGGCTGCTATTGTATATTTGGATATAACTGGTTTGCTGTATATTGTACATTCATTGGTAGGGTGAGCAGCTATTTGGGTGAATTCTTCTTTATTAAGGGATCTTTACACAAATTGTCGGTCATATTAATTGCTTGCTTTTTCAAGCCATGTATATAGATTATACATTATATATACACATGTAATACATAAATCATGCATAAATTGTACATTCATTAGCTATTTTTAGTTTAAGTGGTAGGGTGAGCGGCTATTTGGGTATAATGAGGTTGTTCTATATTGTACTTTCATTGGGCTGCTATTTTATATTTGGATATAATTCGACTGTTGTATATTTACATACATTGATAGGGTGAGCGACTATTTGGGTGAATTCTTCTTTATTAAGAGATCTTTACACAAATAGGCGGTCATATTAATTGCTTGCTTTTTCAAGCCATATACATAGATTATATATTAATTATACACAATTATACACATGTAATACACAAATCATGCATATATTGTACATTCATTGGCTATTTTTAGTTTATGTGGTAGGGTGAGAAGCTATTTAGGTATAATCGAGTTGTTGTATATTGCACATTCATTGGGCTGCTATTGTATATTTGAATATAATTGGGATTTTGTATATTGTACATTCATTGGTATGGTGAGCGGCTATTTTGGTGAATTATTCTTTATTAAGGTATCTTTACACAAATAGCCGGTCATATTAATTATTTGATTTTTTAATCCATATACATAGATTATACTTTAATTATACACAATTATACACATGTAATACACAAATCATACATATATTGTACATTCATTGGTTATTTTTAGTTTAAGTGGTAGGGTGAGCGGCTATTTGGGTATAATTCGGATGTTGTATATTGTGCATTCATTGGGCTGCTATTGTATATTTGGATATAATTGGGTTGTTGCATACTATACATTCATTGGTAGGGTGAGCGTCTATTTGGGTGAATTCTTCTTTATTAAGGGATCTTTACACAAATAGCCGTTCATATTAATTGTTTGCTTTTTTAAGCCACATACATAGATTATACCTTAATTATACATAACTATACACATGTAATACACAAATCATGCATATATTGTACGTTCATTGGATATTTTTAGCTTAAGTGGTAGGGTGAGCGGTTATTTGGGTATAATCAGACTGTTGTATTTTGTACATTCATTGGGTTGCTATTGTATATATGGATATAATTAGGTTTTTGTATATTGTACAATTATTGGTAGGGTTAGAGGTTATTTAGGTGAATTCTTCATTATTAAGGGATCTTTACACAAATAGCCGGTCATATTAATTGTTTGCTTTTTCAAGACATATACATAGATTATACATTAATTATACATAATTATACACATGTAATACGCAAATCATACATGTATAGTACATTTATTGGCTATTTTTAGTTTAAGTGGTAGGGTGAGCGACTTTTTGGGTATAATTAGGTTGTTGTATATTGTACATTCATTGGGCTATTGTATATTTGGATATAATTGGGTTGTTATATATTGTACATTCATTGGGCTATTGTATATTTGGATATAATTGGGTTGTTATATATTGTACATTCATTGGTAGGGTGAGCGGCTATTTGGGTGAATTCTTCTTTATTAAGGGATCTTTACACAAACAACCGGTCATATTAATTCTTTGTTTTTTCAAGATATATACGTAGATAATACATTAATTATATACATGTAATACACAAATCATGTATATATTGTACATTTGTTTGCCATTTTTAGTTTAAGTGGTAGGGTGAGCGGCTATTTCGGTATAATGAGGTTGTTCTATATTGTACATTCATTGGGCTGCTATTTTATATTTGGATATAATTCGGTTGTTGTATGTTGCATATTTGGATATAATTAGGTTGTTGTATATTGTACATTCATTGGTATGATGAGCGGCTATTTGGGTGAATTCTACTTTATTAAGGGATCTTTACACAAATAGCCGATCATATTAATTGTTTGCTTTTTTGAGCCATATACATAGATTATACGTTAATTATACACAATAATACACATGTAACACACAAATCATACATATATTGTACATTCATTGGCTATTTTTAGTTTAAGTGGTTGGGTGAGCAGCTATTTGGGTTTGGTCTGTTGTATATTGTACATTCATTGACTATTTTTAGTTTAAGTGGTAGGGTGAGCGGCTATTTGGGTATAATCGGGCTGTTGTATATTGTACATTCATTGGGCTGCAATTGTATATTTGAATATAATTGGGCTTTTGTATATTGTACATTCATTGGTATAGTGAGCGACTATTTGGGTGAGTTCTTCTCTATTATGGGATCTTTACACAAATAGCCGGTCATTTTGACTGTTTGCTTTTTAAGCCACATACATAGGTTATACATTAATTATACACAATTATACACATGTAATACATAAATTATGCATATATTGTACGTTCATTAGCTATGTTTAATTTAAATGGTAGGGTGAGCGGCTATTTGAGTGAATTCTTCTTTATTAAGGGTCCTTACAAAAATAGTCGGTCATATTAATAGCTTGCTTTTCAAGCCATATATATAGATTATACATTAATTATACATATATAATACACAAATCATGCATATATTGTACATTCATTGGCTATTTTAAGTTTAAGTCGTAGGGTGAGCGGCTATTTGGGTATAATCGGGTGGTTGTATATTGTACATTCATTGGGCTACTATTGTATATATTTGGATATAATTGGGCTGTTGTATATTGAACATACATTGGTAGGGTGAGCGGCTATTTGGGTGAATTCTTCTTTATTAAGGGATCTTTACAGAAATAACCGGTCATATTAATTGCTTCAAGCCATATATATAGATTATAAATTAATTATACACAATTATACACATGTAATACACAAAGCATGCATTTATTAAGGAATCTTTACACAAATAGTCGGTCATATTAGTTGATTGTTTTTTCAAGCCACATACATAGATTATATATTAATTATACACAATAATCCACATGTAATATACAAATCATGCATATATTGTACATTAATTGGTTATTGTTAGTTTAAGTGGTCGGGTGAGCAGCTATTTGGGTATAATCGGGTTGTTGTATATTGTACATCCATTGGGATGCTATTTTATACTTGGATAATTGGGTTGTTGTATATTCTACATTCATTGGTATGGGGAGCGGCTATTTGGGTGAATTCTTTTTTATTAAGGGTCCCTACACAAATTGTGTGTCATATTAATTTCTTCCTTTTTCAAGCCATATATATAGATTATACATTAATTATAAACAATTATACATATGTAATACACAAATCATGCATATATTGTACATTCATTGGCTATTTTTAGTATAAGTGGTAGGGTGAGCGAATATTTGGGTATATTCGGGATGTTCTATATTGTACATTCATTGGGATGCTATTATATATTTGGATTTAATTGGTTTGCTGTATATTGTAAATTCATTGCAGGGTGAGCGGCTATTTGGGTGAATTCTTCTTTATTAAGAGATCTTTACACAAATAGCCGGTCATATTAATTGTTTGCTTTTACAGGACATATACATAGATTATACTTTAATTATACATATGTAATACACAAATCATGCATATATTGTACATTCATTGGCTATTTTTCGTTTAACTTTTAGGGTGAGCGGCTATTTGGGTATAATTGGGTTGTTGTATATTGTACATTCAATGGGCTGCTATTGTATATTTGGGTATAATTTGGATGTTGTATATTGTACATTCATTGGTAGGGTGAGCGGCCATTTGAGTGAATTCGTTTATATTAAAGGATCTTTACACATATATCCGGTCGTATTAATTGTTTGCTTTTATAGGCCATATACATAGATTATACATTAATTATACATAATTATACACATGTAATACACAAATCATGCATTTATTGTATATTTATTGGATATTTTTAGTTTAAGTGGTAGGGTGAGCGGCTATTTGGGTATTGTTGGGCTGTTTTATATTGTATATTCATTGGGTTGCTATTGTATATTTGGGTATAACTAGGCTGTTGTATATTGTACATTCATTAGTAGGGTGAACAACTATTTGGGTGAATTCTTCCTTATTAAGGGATCTTTACACAAATACACGATCATATTAATTGTTTAATTTTTAAGCCATATACATAGATTATGCATTAATTATATACAATTATACACGTGTAATACACAAATCATGCATATATTGTACGTTCATTGGCTATTTTTAGTTTAAGTGGTAGGGTGATCAGCTATTTGGGTATAATTGGGTTGTTGTATATTGTCCATTCATTGTGCTGTTATTGTATATTTGGGTATAATTGGGCTATTGTATATTGTAAATTAATTGGTAGGGTGAGCGGCTATTTGAGTGAATTCTTCTTTATTAAGGAATCTATACACAAATAGCCATTCATATTAATTGTTTGCTTTTTAAAGCTATATACATAGATTATTCATTAATTATACACACGTAATACCCAAATCATGCATATATTTTACATTCATTGACTATTTTTAGTTTAAATGGTAGGGTGAGCGGTTATTTGGGTATAATCGGGTTGTTGTATATTGTACATTCATTTGGCTGCTATTGTATATTTGGATATAATTAGGTTGTTGTAAATTGTACATTCATTGGTAGGGTGAACATCTATTTGGGTGAATTCTTCTTTATTAAAGGATCTTTACACAAATAGTCAGTCATATTAATTGTTTGCTTTTTCACACCATATACATCGATTATACATTAATTATACATAATTATACAAATTTAACACAAAAATCATGCATATATTGTACATTCATTGGCTGTTTTTAGGTTAAATGGTAGGGTGAGCAGCTATTTGGGTATAATTGGGCAGTTGTATATTGTACATTCATTGGGCTGTTATTGTATGTATGGATATAATTGGGCTGTTGTATATTGTACATTCATTGGTAGGGTGAGCGGCTATTTGGGTGAATTCTTCTTTATTAAGGGATCTTTACATAAATAACCGGTCATATTAATTGATTGCTTTTTCAAGCCATACATATAGATTATACACATGTAATAGATAAATCATGTATATACTGTACATTCATTGGCTATTTTTAGTTTAAGTGGTAGGGTGAGCGGCTATTTGAGTATAATTGGGCTGGTGTATATTGTACATTCAATGGGATGCTATTGTATATTTTGGTGTAATTTGGTTGTTGTATATTGTATATTCATTGGTTGGGTGAGCGGCTATTTAAGTGAATTATAATTTATTAAGATATCTTTACACAAATAGCCGGCCATATTAATTGTTTGCTTTTTCAAGGTATATACATAGATTATACATTAATTATACACATGTAATACACAAATCATGCATATATTTTACATACACTAACTATTTTTAATTTAAATGGTAGGGTGAGCGAATATTTGGGTATAATTGAGCTCTTGTATATTGTACATTCAATAGGCTGTTATTGTATATTTGGGTATAATTTGGTTGTTGTATATTGTATATTTATTGGTAGGGTGAACAACTGTTTGGGTGAATTCTTCTTTATTAAGGGATCCTTACTCAAATACATGGTCATATTAATTGTTTGATTTTTCACGCCACATACATAGATTATGCATTTATTAGACACAATTATACACATGTAATACAAAAATCATGCATTTATTGTACATTTATTGGCTATTTTTAGTTTACGTGGTAGGGTGGACAACTATTTAGGTATAATCGGGCTGTTGTATATTGTACATTCATCTGGCTGCTATTGTATATTTGGATATAACTGGATTGTTGTATACTCTACATTCATTGGTAGGGTGAGCGGCTATTTGGGTGAATTCTTCTTTATTAATGGATCTTTACACAAATTGCCGGTCATATTAGTTGCTTGCTTTTTCAAGCCATATACGTAGATTATACATCAATTATACACATGTAATACACAAATCATGCATATATTGTACGTTCATTGGCTATTTTTAGTTTATGTGGTAGGGTGAGAAACTATTTTGGTATAATCAGGTTGTTGTATATTGTACATTCATTGGGCTGCTATTGTATATTTGAATATAATTGGGATCTTGTATATTTTACATTCATTGGTATGGTGAGCGGCTATTTGGGTGAATTCTTCTTTATTAAGGGATATTACACAAATAGCCAGTCATTTTAATTGTTTGCTTTTTTAAGCGACAAACATAGATAATACAATAATTATACACATAAATACACAAATCATGCATATATTGTACATTCATTGGCTATGTTTAATTTAAATGGTAGAGTGAGCTGCTATTTGGGTATAATCGGGTTGTTGTATATTGTACATTCATTTGACTGCTATTGTATATTTGGATATAATTGGGCTTTTGTATATTGTACATTCCTTGGTAGTGCGACCGGCTATTTGGGTGAATTCTTCTTTATTAAGGAATCTTTACACAAATAGCCGGTCATATTAATTGTTTGCTTTTTCAAGCCATATACATATATTATAAATTAATTATACATAATTATACACATGTAATACGCAAATCATACATATATTGTACATTTATTGGCTATTTTAGTTTAAGTGGTAGAGTGAGCAGCTATTTGGGTATAATCGGGCTGTTGTATATTGTACATTCATTGGGCTGCTATTGTATATTTGAAGGTAATTGGGCTTTTGTATATTGTACATTCACTTGTATGATGAGCGGTTATTTGGGTGAATACTTCTTTATTAAGGGATCTTAACACAAATACCCGGTCATATTAATTATTTGCTTTTTTAAGCCACATACATAGATTATACATTAATTATACACACGTAATACACAAACCATGCATATATTGTACATTAATTGGCTATTTTTAATTTAAATGGTAGGGTGAGCGGCTATTTAGGTATAATCGGGTTGTTGTATATTGTACATTCATTGGGCTGCTATTGTATATTTGGATATAATTGGGTTGTTGTACATTGTGCATTCATTGATATGATGAGCGGCTATTTGGGTGAATTCTACTTTATTAAGGGATCTTTACACAAATAGCCGGTCATATTAGTTATTTATTTTTTTAAGCCATATACATAGATTATACGTTAATTATACACAATAATACACATGTAATAAACAAATCGTGCATATATTGTACATTCATTGGCTATTTTTAGTTTAAGTGGTAGGGTGAGCGTCTATTTGGGTATAATCGGACTGTTGTATATTGTACATTCATTGTTTGCTATTGTATATTTGGATATAATTGGGTTGTTGTATATTGTACATTTATTGGTAGGTTTGGCGGCTATTTGGGTGAATTCTTCTTTATTAAGGGATCTTTACACAAATAGCCGGTCATATTAATTATTTGTTTTTTCAAGCCATATACATAGATGATACATTAATTATACATAATTATACACATGTAATACATAAATCATGCATATATTGTACATTTATTGGCTATTTTTAGTTTAACTGGTAGGGTGAGCGGCTATTTGGGTATAATTGGATTGTTGTATATTGTACATTCATTGGGCTGCTATTGTATATTTGGATATAATTGGGTTGTTGTATATTGTACATTCATTGGTAGGGTGAGCGGCTATTTGGGTGAATTCGTCTTTATTAAGGGATCTTTACACACATAGCCGGTCATATTAATTGCTTGTTTTTTCAAGCCATATAGATTATACATTAATTATACACATGTAATACACAAATCATGCATATATTTTACATTCATTGGCTATTTTTAGTTTAAGTGGTAGGGTGAGCGGCTATTCGGGTATAATTAGGTTGTTGTATATTGTACATTCATTGGGCTGCTATTGTATATCTGGATATAATTGGGTTGTTGTATATTGTACATTCATTGGTAGGGTGAACAACTATTTGTGTGAATTCTTCTTTATAAAGAGATCTTTACACTAATAGCCGGTCATATGAAGATCCCTTAATAAAGAAGAATTCACCCAAATAGCCGCTCACCATACCAATGAACGTACAATATAAAAAAACCCAATTATATCCACATATAAAATAGCTCAATTGTACATTCATTGTCCGGCTATTTGTGTAAAGATCCCTTAATAAAGATGAATTCACCCAAATAGCTGCCCACCCTACCAATGAATGTACAATATACAACAACCCAATTATATCCAAATATACAATAGCAGCCCAATGAATGTACAATATACAACAACCCAATTATACCCAAATAGCCGCTTACCCTACCACTTAAACTAAAACTAGCCAATGAATGTACAATATATGTACGATTTGTGTATTACATGTGTATGATTATGTACTATTAATGTATAATCTATGTATATGGCTTGAAAAAGCAAACAATTAATATGACTGGCTATTTGTGTAAAGGTCCCCTAATAAAGAAGAATTCACCCAAATAGCCGCTCACTCTACCAATGAATGTACAATATATAACATCCCAATTATATACAAATATACAATAGCAGCCCAATGAATGTACAATACACAACAATCTGATTATACCCAAATAGCCGCTCACCCTACCACTTAAACTAAAAATAGCCAATGAATGTACAATATATGCATGATTTGTGTATTACATGTGTATAATTATGTATAATTAATGTATAATCTATGTATGTGACTTAAAAAAGCAAACAATTAATATATCCGACTATTTGTGTAAAGATACCTTAATAAAGAAGAATTCAACCAAATAGCCGTTGTCACGACCCAAATTTCCCTTCGTTAGGTATCGTGATGGCACCTAGTCTTAGGGACTAGGTAAGCCTAGGAGTTACTGAATAACAACAATAAATAGGGGAAAACTAACAGTCTAGATATAGAATCTCAACAGAATGTACAAACTTTCCCAAAATCGGTAGTACAAGTCATTAGCTCTACGAATCTTCTACAACTTCTAAGTACAACTGTTTGGGAATAGATCTAACAATGTATGAGTAATAAATACAAAGAAGATGACTCCGACGCCTGCGAATGCAACAACAGGTTACCTTGAGTCTCCTCGACAATCATCCACACAACTACTACAATATATATATATACTTGGATCTGCACACAAAAATGTGCAGAAGTGTAGTATGAGCACACTACAGCGGTGCCCAGTAATTATAAAGACTAACCTCGGAGGAGTAGTGACGAGGACTAGTCAAGACACCACTGGTCTACAAAATAAATAACATGTATATAAAAAATGACCGAACGTTACATCTATCAAGACTTTGCGGAGTAATTTACAACAATGACAATATAAAGTGGAAGCAAATTACAGAAATCAATCGTGAAACAACACAAAAATACACAGAGAGATGGACAGCAAAACAAGCCGAATCGAAAGGAAACCCAATACAATAGAGAACACCAATAACTCAACTCCACGCGGGTTTGTTCACACCGGGCCTTAGCCATTAAAATCCATAACTGGTAGAAATCTTTAAACAACAGTTCATATGAAAATCTTTCACAAATAAAATATTTTTAGTATGGAAGAGTTTCCTTTGAAAACATACATTCTCCAAAAGTAGATAAAAGTATATTTAATAGAGAGAATTACGTAAAACATAGTTTCTTTCAAAATACGAAACTTCCCAAAGATGTTTTCCCAATAAATGACTTCCAAATATAATTCTAGGCAAGGCTAGTGCTTTTCAGATATACCTTTGATGTAAAAGTCATTCAAGTATAATCATTTCAAAATCATTGCTTTTTCAATATACTTTTCAATATGATCAAAATCTTCTCAAGATTTATCCACCATAACTCAATCCGTAACTCAGAAATTTCCTGGCAGTACATGAGGAATATCAAATCTTGCCAATAAATGTAATAAGAGATCAATAGGAATATCCAAATTTAGAACAACAGATGAGAATGCAAAGACAAGTGCACGACATCACCCTTCGTGCTTTACTCTCATCCTCACCAAAACAAGTGCACGACATCACCCTTCATGATTTTACTCTCATCCTCATCAAAACAAGTGCACGACATCACCCTTCGTTCTTTACTCTCATCCTACAATAGCAGCCCAATGAATGTACAATATACCATCCCAATTATACCCAAATATACAATAGCAGCCCAATGAATGTACAATATACAACAACCCAATTATACCCAAATAGCCGCTCACCCTACCACTTAAACTAAAAATAGCCAATGAATGTACAATATATGCATGATTTGTGTATTACATGTGTATAATTGTGTATAAATAATATATAATCTATGTATATGGATTAAAAAAGCAAATAATTAATATGACCGGCTATTTGTGTAAAGATCCCTTAATAAAGAAGAATTCACCAAATAGCCGCTCACCATACTAATGAATGTATAATATATAACAACCCAATTATATCCAAATATACAATAGCAGCCCAATGAATTTACAATATACAACAGCCCGATTATACCCAAATAGCCGCTCACCCTACCATTTAAATTAAAAATAGTAAATGAATGTATAATATATGCATAATTTATGTATTACATGTGTATAATTAATGTATAATCTATGTATGTGGCTTAAAAAAGTAAACAATTAATATGACCGATTATTTGTGTAAAGATCCCTTAATAAATAAGAATTCACCCAAATAGCCGCTCACCATACCAATGAATGCACAATAAACAAAAGTCCAATTATATTCAAATATACTATAGGAGCCCAATGAATGTACAATATACAACAACCCGATTAAACCCCAATAGCTGCTCAGACAACCACTTAAACTAAAAATAGCCAATGAATGTACAATATATGCATGATTTGTGTATTACATGTGTATAATTATGTATAATTAATGTGTAATCTATATATATGTCTTGAAAAAGCAAGCAATTAATATGACCGGTTATTTGTGTAAAGATCCCTTAATAAAGAAGAATTCACCCAAATAGCCGCTCACCCTACCAATGAATTTATAATATACAACAACCCAATTATATCCAAATATACAATAGCTGCCCAATGAATGTACAATATACAACAACCCAATTATGCCCAAATATACAATAGTAGCCCAATAAATGTACGATATACAACAACCCAATTATACCCAAATAGCTGCTCACCCAACCACTTAAACTAAAAATAGCCAATGAATGTACAATATATGCATGATTTGTGTATTACATGTGTATAATTGTGTATAATTAATGTATAATCTATACATATGGCTTGAAAAAACAAGCAATTAATATGACCGGCTATATATGTAAAGATCCCTTAATAAAGAAGAATTCACCCAAATAGTCGCTCACCCTACCAATGAATGTACAATATACAATACCCCAATTATACCCAAATAGCCGCTCGCCCTACCACTTAAACTAAAAATAGCCAATGAATGTACAATATATGCATGATTTATGTATTACATGTGTATAATTGTGTATAATTAATGTATAATCTATGTATATGGCTCGAAAAAATAAATAATTAATATGACCGGCTATTTGTGTAAAGATCCCTTAATAAAGAAGAATTCACTCAAATAGCCGCTCACCCTACCAATGAATGTACAATATACAACAAACAAATTATGCCCAAATATACAATAGCAGCCCATTGAATGCACAATATACAATTGCCCAATTATACCCAAATGGCCGCTCACCCTACCATTTAAATTTAAAATAGCCAGTGAATGTACAATATATGCATGATTTATGTATTACATGTGTATAATTATGTATAATTAATGTATAATCTATGTATATAGCTTGAAAAAACAAACAATTAGTATGACCGACTATTTGTGTAAAGATCCCTTAATAAAGAATAATTCACTCAAATAGCCCTCACCCTACCAATGAATGTACAATATACAACAGCCAAATTATAGCCAAATATACAATAGCAGCCCATTGAATGTACAATATACAACAACCCAATTATGCCCAAATAGTCGGTCACCCTACCACTTAAACTAAAAATAGCCAATGAATGTACAATATATGCATGATTT
>ML421370.1:34278-48543 GCA_005239525.1 Nicotiana knightiana | reverse complement strand
TAACTCGATCGAATACAGTATCGAGTGCCAGTCGTGCCTCCCCTAGTTTGGGGCGTGACATTATTGATGATGACGGGGTCATGAGTATGTAGGGCCGGATTTGCGTGCCTAATGTGGATGGACTTCGAGACTTGATTCTAACTGAGGCCCATAGTTCGCGGTATTTTATCCATCCGGGTGCCACAAAGATGTATCAGGATCTGAGACAACATTATTGGTGGAGGTGGATGAAGAGGGATATTGTTGAGTTCGCGGCTCGGTGTCTCAACTGTCAGCAGGTCAAGTATGAGCACCAGAGACCGGTTGGATTACTTCAGAGATTAGATATTCTGGAGTGGAAGTGGGAGTGAATCACCATGGACTTTGTAGTTGGGCTCCCACGGACTTCGAGGAGGTTTGATGATATATGGGTTATTGTGGATCACCTGACCAAGTCCGTGCACTTCATTCTTATTGGTACTATTTATTCTTCGGAGCGGTTAGCTGAGATTAACATCAGGGAGATTGTCCGATTGCATGGGGTTCCAGTTTCTATCATTTCTGACAGAGGTACTCAGTTCACATCTCAGTTTTGGAGGGCCGTGCAGAGGGAGTTAGGTACTCAGGTCAAGTTGAGCACATAGTTTCATCCCCAGACCGACGGGCAGTCGGAGCGTACTATTCAGATTCTGGAGGACATGTTGTGTGCGTGTGTCATTGATCTTGGGGGTTCATGGGACCAGTTTCTGCCACTCGCGGAGTTTGCATATAATA
Source organism: Nicotiana knightiana (assembly GCA_005239525.1). Classification (NCBI taxonomy): domain Eukaryota; kingdom Viridiplantae; phylum Streptophyta; class Magnoliopsida; order Solanales; family Solanaceae; genus Nicotiana; species Nicotiana knightiana. The sequence continues at coordinate 47,790 of ML421370.1, read as the reverse complement.
ATAGTTGTCAGTGGAGTATCCAAATGGCTCAGTGTGAGGCCTTATATGGTAGGAGGTGTAGATCTCCGGTTGGTTGGTTCGATCCGGGCGAGGTTAGGCTATTGGGCGCAGAATTGGTTCAGGATGTGTTGGGTAAGGTGAAGTTGATTCAGGAGCGGCTTCGCACGGTGAAGTCTAGGAAGAAGAGTTATGCGGACCGGAAGGTCCGAGATGTGTCTTTTATGTTTGGGGAGAAGGTGTTGCTGAAGGTGTCACCCATGAAGGGTGTTATGAGGTTCGGGAAGAGGGGAAAGTTGAGTCCCCGGTTCATTGGGCCATTTGAGGTGGTTCATTGGATTGGGGAGGTCGCTTATAGACTTGCCTTGCCTCCTAGCTTATCGAATATTCATCCAGTGTTCCATGTTTTGATGCTCCGGAAGTATGTTGGTGACCCGTCCCATGTTTTGGATTTCAGCATGGTTCAACTTGAGGGTGATATGTCATATGAGGTAGAGCCAGTGGCTATTTTGGGTCGTTAGGTCAGAAATCAGAGGTCTAAGGATATAACTTCAGTGAAGGTCCAGCGGAGAGGACAGCCAGTGGCAGATGCCACCTGGGAGACCGAGCGGGAGATGCGGAGCAAATATTCTCACTTATTTGAGACTCAAGGTATGTTTTTAGACCCGTTCGAGGATGAACGTTTGTTTAAGAGGGGGAGGATGTAACGACCCAGCCGGTTGTTCTGTGAGATTAGACATGTTTCCCCCATTTTTGCTTTATCATATGTTGTTTATCCTATTTATGTTATGTTGGATCGGTTGGTTCGGGCTCGGAGTGGTCGTGGTGAGAACTGAGACACTTAGTCTCTTAAATTGGCTTAGTAGATGGAAAAGTTAACTAGAAGTTAACTTATTGGTAAACGACCTCGAAATGTAGATTTTATGGCTCGGATAGCTTCGTTAGGTCATTTGGGACTTAGGAGTGTGCTCAGAATGAAGTTTTGATGTCCGTTGTAGAATTAGGCTTGAATTGGCGAAAGTTAGTTTTTGGCGATTTTTGGATTGCGGGGAAAATAGGCTATCGGGGTCGGAATGGAATTCCAGAAGTTGGAGCAGGTTCGTAATATCATTTCGGATATGTGTGAAAATTTTCAGGTCAATTGGATGTGTTTTGGATGGTTTCGGCATCCTTGGCGAAATTTAGAAGTTTCAAAGTTCATAGGCTTGAATTTGATGTGATTTTGGTGTTTTTGCATTATTTTTGGTGTTTCGAAGGCTCGACTAAGTTTGAATGTGGTTGTGGGATGTGTTGGTATTTTTTTTGGGGCCCCAAGGGGCTCGGGATTGATTTCGGATGGTTAACGGAGGTTTGGACTTAGGAAATTGCAGCAAAGTTACTGCTGGTGTCATTTTACTGGTGTGACCGCACCTGCGGATGTGGAGCCACAGGTGCGGGCCCGCAGAAGCGGAAAGAAATCCGCAGATGCGGAATTTGGGCAGCTTAGTGAATGTGACGACCCGACCGGTCATTTTGAGCTCTAGCGCATCGTTCAGCAGTTCGAAGTCATGAGCAAATCCATTTTAGGTATGATGACTCGTAGGCATGGTCGGAGTTCAATTTCAGGAAGTTCTGTCAAATTGGAAAGAAAATTCTCATTTCAGAAGTCTTAAGTTGGAGAAATTGACTAAGTTGGAATTTTGAGTAAACGACCTCCGAATCGGGATTGAAGGTTGCTGCATGTTCGTATGATGATTTCGGATTCAGGCGTATGTCCGGATTGGGCTTTGGATAACCCAGGAGTGTTTCAGTGTGTATTGTGGAAGTCAGCATCTTGAAGAAATTTGAAGGTTTTTGAGAAATCCGACCGGAAGTGGAAATTTTGATATCGGGGTCGGAATGCGATGGCGGAAGTTGGAGCAGGTCCATACTGTCAAATATGACTTGCGCACAAAATTTGGGGTCAATCGGACGTGATTTGATAGGCTTAGGCATCGGATGTGGAAGTTTGAAATTTCAAGTTCATAAAGTTTGAGTTTTAGTGCGATTCGTGATTTCGGTGTTGTTTGATGTGATCTTAGGCCTCGAGCAAGTCCGCATTGTGTTTTGGAATAGGTTGGTGTAATTGGACAGGGTACCGTGGGCCTCGGGTGGATTTCGGGTGGTTAACAGATCAAGTTTGGTGTTTGAAGAAGGCTGAGGTTGTTGTCATCTTGTGTGACCGGACCTGCGAGGCTTTGGTCGCAGGTGCGGCTTTGGCTCCGCAGGTGCGGCTTTGGCTCCGCAGGTGCGAGATTTTGGTGGCTTGGCTGGGAGCGCATGTGCGATGTATTTTTCGCACCTGCGAAGGCGCAGATGTGGACCGTGTGGCGCAGGTGCGAAGTTTGGCTCGGGCTGAGGAAGCCGCAAGTGCGGAAGTTTGGGTGCACCTGCGGAATCACATGTGCGAGATTTGGATCACAAGTTCGAAAATAGTCCTGGGCAGAATGTTTTTAAAACGAGAATTTTTTCATTTCTTCTCCCATTTTCCTTTGGTATGGGAGATTGTGGGGAGCTTCAAGGAGGGGACTTTCGTCAAGGATCACAAGGTAAGTTATTCCAACTCATCTCAAATTAAACACAAGGTATATGCATGGATTAAAACATGAAAAATTATGGAAAATTGGAATTTTAAAGAAAACCTAGAAATTGTATTTCGGATTTCTACCACAAATTTGAGCCTGGAATTTAGAGTAAATTATATATTTGAGTTAGTAAGACTATGGGTAGGGTATATCTTCGAGAAATTTAGGAATCCGGGCACGTGGGCTCGAGGTCATTTTGGTCAATTCACTGAGTGGAGTTGGGAAAGCATATAAGTTGAATTTGTTATGATTATTAGAGTGAATTTTCATTGCTTTGCCCGTTATTTGGTAGTTTTGAGGCGCTGTGCATCCATTGGAGTCGTCAGAAGGGCTTGGAAGCCGGTTATGGAATTTCGGAGCGAGGTAAGTCTCATTTCTAACTTTGTGAGGGGGAATTGTCCCCCTAGGTGAACTAGTTAAATATGTGCTGCTATCTGCGGGGGCTACATACGCACGAGGTGACAGGAGTCCGTGCGTAGCTACTATTATGCCATGTCTGGGTAGGCTAGGACCCACTAGCATGCTTTACTTGTCGTACTTGTGACCTTGTCAATAAAAATATCATGTGATCCTGCAACTAATATTAGACCGATAATGCTATTGAATTGGTAATTTATTTCCTAAGAAGTCTAGAATATACCTTTCTTAATCATTTAGAAAGAGAATTGATTCCTCATGGATAATTGTATTCCTGATAGGGTTATATTATTGAAAATTATTAAACTTGGCAAATGGGTTTCAAAACAAAGATTTGAATGCTATTTTTCGTGTTCCTTTAAGAAGAATTTTACCACTTTCCTGGGTAATTGCTCTCTTGATAAAAATTTGGACTGATTGTGTGAATATGTGGATCTATGGGTGCCCGAGTCGCATGTATGATTCTCGAGCAGGATAACCCTGTATTTATGTGTATAATGGGTGCCTGAGTCGCATGTATGATTCGCGAGCAGGATAACCTTGTATTTATGTATAACCGCGTCGCATGATCGATTCACGAGCGGGGCAGATAGATGCATCTATGGTTCGGGCCGTTCGACCCTCGGCAGTGCACAGTTTATTATTGTTGGTTCGCGCCATTCGACCCTCGGCATTCTGTTTGCGCATCATAAATGCTGCGTATTTCCTGTGATTTATACATGTTTATCGGCCTAAGGAAGTTTGTAATTGCCCGTTAAGAAGAAGAATGATTTATATGTAAATTGTGAAATAAGTCTGATGTTTCTTATCCCTGATTATGATTTAAATTGTCAACTGAAATGACGAAGATTTAAAGTGTTAAATGTGGAAGAAGTTGATATTATTTATTCCTGATTTTAATAAATTGCCTATGAAATTCATGCTTAGTGTCTTACTTGATTATACTAAATTTACTTCTAGCAAGTGTCTAAATCGACCTCTCGTCACTACCTCTCTGAGGTTAGGCGGGATACTTATTGAGTACAAGTTGTTTTTCGTACTCATGCTACACTTGTTGTGCATTTTTATTGCACAGGTACCTTCATAGAAATATGGCTGACTTGGAGACTTAGATGAGCTGCATCATTCGGAGACGACCCGCAGTCGACAGAGTCTTCCTCTATGTATTGTATTTTCATTTTTATTCCTTGCCCAAGTTGTATTTCGGGCAAGCTTGTAGAAATTGTAAAAATCTTAGAAATTGCTCATGCACTTGTGACACCGGCTTTTGGGATGTGTTTGGGATGTATTTTATAAAAATGGAATATTAAATTGCGTATTTACTTAGCGGATTTTATTTAGTTATCATGTAATAAATTGAAAAGTAATAATTTCAAAAATGCTAAAACAGGAAATTTCACTTAACTATTTAAATGGTTTGCTTGCCTGACAGTGGTGTCCGGCAGCATCACGACCTTAATAGATTTTTGGGTCGTGACAGTGAGGGACCGCAGATGGAGATGTGGGACCACATCTGCGGAGTCGCATGTGCGGAAATAGGGTCGCACGTGCGGACTTTGGACTTTAAGTGACTTTTCGTAGATGTGCACCTGGGACTGCAGGAGCGGGTCCGCATGTGCTGTTTAACTGGTCAGGAAGTATATATATGTGCCTCTGTGAAATTTTGGCATTTTTCTTCATTTTTGCATGCGGGTTGAGTCAATTTGGGAGCAATTTGAAGGAGGATTTCGAGGGTCTTCTGCGGAGGTAAGTTTCTCGGACTATTAACTCGATTCTATGTTTATGTGACGGATTAGGCTTGGAATTTTTTGATTAAATGGCATATATTGGGGGTTTAGGGCTTGGAAAATTGAGACTTGTAATTAAGGAATTTAGGGGTTGTTTGTGGTCGGATTTTGATGCATTTTATATGTGTAGACTCGGGAAAGGATTAGGATTCTCATGACATGGGCCCGGGGCTCGGGTTTGGCCAATTTGGGGAATTGTGCCTAAAATTGATAGTTTTCGATTGAGCCTTGTTCATTTAGCGTATATTGATGATGTTAATCGTGTTTTTGTTAGATTCGGAGCAATGGGGAGCCGATTCGAGGGGCAAGAGAATTTTGGCCCGGGTGGAGGTAAGTAATGGCTATAAATCTTGTCCTGAGGGTATGAAACCCCGGACTTCGTATTTTTCACTATTTTTAGAGTGGCGCACACGCCGGATGACAAGTGTGTGGCGTGCACTGATTTGTTTTTTGGATTTGGACTTGGTCCTCTCTGTGGCAACTATTGAGTTGCGTATTTACTCTAAATCATATGTTAAATTGTGTTCTAAAAACTATTGCTATATTTGGGTTGTAAGCCATGTTTGGGGCCTTGCGCCGACTTGTTTAGACCCCTTGGGGGATTTTTACTACTATTTCCTCACTATGTTGACTTATGATTTACACTCAGTCATGTTATGTTTAACTGATTTCGAAACTAAGCCTTATTTAAACTATTTTGAGATATAAAATGATGTTTTTGGGTCGAGTACCCCGTTAAACTGATACGCCCAAAGGGATTTTGGGAGTTGCTGACTGAGTGAGGCCGATGGCCTGATTGTGAGGATATGATATGCCACGAGGGGGCTTGATATTGGCGCTTGGGCTGAAGGAGCCCCTCCGGAGTCTGTACACACCCCCAGTGAGCGCAGGTACCTATTGAGTGCGAGTGCGGACTGCCGAGTGATGAGTGGTTGGGAGGCATGAGCGATAGTGAGCTTGCCCGAGGGGCTGATACTGAGTGACTGTGAGGTATTCTGAGTGATGTTCTGCCTGAGGGGCGATTTATGATTCATGTTTTGGCCCGAGAGGCTATTTATGATTTATTTCATTTTACACTAAACTCTTCGGGTATTTTTATTCCTGAAATTGCTGGAAAACACATTTTTTTGAAGGATTTTTTTACTGAAGCTGCCTTTTAAAGCATGTTGATTTCATATATATATATACACTGTTGGAAAGAAACGTTGTGCTTATTGTGAACTGATTATTTGATCTTATGTGTTTCTTATTGCTTAGACTTGATTTATTTTCCTTACCACTGAGTTGGCGTACTCACATTACTCCCTGCACCCATGTGTGCAGATAAATGTGCTGGTACATAGCGTTAGTCATCTCTTTCCGTGCGGAGCCGGAGTCGGGACATAGAGGTAGTTGTTCAACGTTCGCAGCATCTCTGTTTCCCTTTCTTATTTTGTACTTAGTTCTTCGTTCCGAGATTTTGTATTATGACAATAGAATTCTTGTATTATCCTTAGATACTCATGACGTGTTAGCTCCGGATCTTGGGGATTGTTGTAGACTGTTTAGCTGTTTGTTTTGCTTAAAAGATTCAGAAATTATATATATATGTTTATGAAATGTTGGAAACGAGTTGGAAATTTTCGAAGGAAACTATAAATATGTGATTGTTGGCTAGCCTAGTTCCCCGATAGGCGCCATCACGGCCGGTTTAGGATTTGGGTCGTGACAGTATCTTTGTTCATTGAAGTTCTTGTATTGATTTATTCGTCGTACCTTGTGTCATTGTCATGATTTCTTTGTATTTGATGTGACGATGTACGATTTTTCTGTCGTGCTATACTTGTTGTCTTTTGTTGTTGCACTCCATATTTAAAATGGGGACTACCGACGTATTCTGGGAGATCCCCCATGTACTGCATATTTACTTTTGGACTACGGACGTATTCCGGGAGATCCCCCATCACTGCATATTTACTTTGGGACTACGGACGTATTCCGGGAGATCCCCATGTACTGCATATTTACTTTGGGACTACGGACGTATTCCGGGAGATCCCCATGTACTGCATATTTACTTTGGGACTACGGACGTATTCTGGGAGATCCCACAACACTGCATATTTACTTTGGGACTACGGACGTATTCTGGGAGATCCCCCTGTATTGCATATTTACTTTGGGACTACAGACGTATTCCAGGAGATCCCCTTAGTACTGCATATTGTTTTGGGGCTACAGACGTATTCCGGGAGATCCTCTGTATTGTGTGATAAATTCGGTACTACGGGTTGGGATCCCGATACATTTTATCTAAAGGATTATGTTTGGAAGACAATTACTTGGAAAGTCCAATTTGAAAAACAATTATCTTGAATAAAACTATGTTTGAAGGATATCCCTTTGGAAAAGAATATTTGGAAAAATGTTTAATTTGAAGAAAACTATGTTTAAAGGACACATTCTTTGGGAATGAATATTTGAAAATTTTTATGCTAAATAAAACTATGTTGAAGGATATCCCTTTGGAAAAGAATATTTGGAAAAATGTTTAATTTGAAGAAAACTATGTTTAAAGGACACATTCTTTGGGAATGAATATTTGAAAATTTTTATGCTAAATAAAACTATGTTGAAGGATATCCCTTTGGAAAAGAATATTTGAAAAATGCTTATGTTGAAGAAAACTATGTTTAAAGGACACTTTCTTTGGAAAAGTATATTTGAAAATCTTTTATCTTGAAGAAGCCTATGTCTGAGAGACATCTCTTGGGAAAAACATATTTCAACAGAATCTCCCTTTAAAAAGGATATTACCTTAAGGCTTTCAATATAGAAAACTTGCTGGTGAAAGTTGCACTCGAAGATCTTGACCATCTAAATGGTATTTGTGGCTAAGGCCTGGTGTGGAGACTAATGCAGTGTTGAGTTACTACTTTCCCTTATTGTGTTGTGATTTCTGGATTTGGGTTGTGCTCCCGTCCATCCTTCTGTCGATTATTATGATGTGCTGTCGTTATTTGCTGTATTTCCTTCTGCATTGTAGTTGTTATGTTGTTAACTATATTGTGTAGCCATTAGATAGATGCCATGTCATGTCATTCCTATATTTATGCATGTTCAGTTTATTAGACCAGTGGGTGTCTTGACTAGTCCTTGTCACTACTTTACTGAGGTTAGGCTTGATACTTACTGGGCACCACTCTGGTGTGCTCATTCTACACTTCTGCACATATTTGTGCAGATCCAGGTATCAATCGGTAGTAGTTGTGCGGGTTCTTGCTGAGGAGACTCAAGGTAAACCTGTCGTCGCGTTTGCAGGCTTCAGAGTCACCTTCCTATTCTGTATTTACACTGTTTTACTTACTTCCGAACAATTGTATTTAGAAGTTGTAGTAAACTTTATAGAGCTTATGCCTTGTACTACTGGGTTTTGGGAATATGCATTGTATAAAGGAATTCTTTACTTCAGAACAATATTTGATTTTTGTTTATTATTGTTGCTATTCCATGAGTATTAGGCTTACCTTGTCCTTAAGACTAGGTTCCATCACGATACCCAACAAAAGGGAAATTTGGGTTGTGACATCTAGATTTATAAGAGCTTTAGGTTCATTGGTGCTACGAGTCATAAGCGAGTTTAATAGAGTCTTGCGGATCGGTACAGAGATATCTATACCTATCTTCGAGAGGCTACGAAACTATTAGGACGATTCCACTTCCTTCATTACTATCGTGTGAATTCATTGATCTCGAAGTTTGAAATTATCATTCCATTCACTCACTGATGCTGAGGACACGAGCTGGGGTTCCTAATGATGTTACCCTTGGAGCAGATGTCGCTAGAGGCAAAGGTAGAGGTTGACGAGGAGCACGTGCCGCAGTTAGGACACCAACCAAAGCAGCCGTTGAGGACCCGCCAACTTCCAGTTGGGGGGCAAGCATTGGAGGCGCTTGTTGTTACCCCGGACTCCTAGAGATTTTAGCACAGTTCGTGAGCATGTTTGGTACATTAGCTCAGGCGGGGTTATTTCAGGTTGTACCTGTTACTTCACCGACCGCAGGAGGAGCCCAGACTCCCAACGCCCACACTTTTGAGCAGCGAGTTGACGTTGGTCAGGTTCCAGGTGTCATGGTGACTCAACCTGTGGTTCCAGTTCAGTTCATGGCTAGAGTAGCAGCATTTGAGAGAGAGAAGATTAGATTTGCAAGGTTCAAGAGATATAACCCTCCTACATTCAACAGATTGGCTTCAGAGAGTGCACAGGGTTTTTGGAGAAGTGCCATAGCATCCACCGCACTTTGGGTATTGTTGAGACGAGTGGGGTTGCTTTTACCACGTTCCAGCTTCAGGTAGCAGCTTATCAGTTGTAGCGGGCACATGAGTTGTGTAGCCCGGCCAAGTCAACTTCACTTACATGGGGTCAGTTTTCAGAAATGTTCTAGAGGGAGTTTGTACCTCAGTCCCTTCAAGATGTATGGCGTGCGGAGTTTGAGCAGTTGCGCTAGGGCACTATGTCAGTAAAAGAGTATGCTATCAGATTCAGTGATTTGGCCAGGCATGCACCTACCTTAGTCGCTACAGTTAGAGGGCAAGTCCTTATATTCATTGAAGGGCTCAGGCATGATATTCTTTTCACCATGGCTCGAGAGTTGGAGTCATATGTTTCGTTCAGCAAGTGGTAGGGATCGCTCGTCGGTTAGAGGGTGTGTGGGACCGGGAGCGAGAGGACAGACGAGATCAGGAGAGAGTCCAGGGAAGTGAGGAGGCCTCGTAGACCAGAGAGATCTGTGGGTCCTTATCTTGGAGGCAGGGTGCATCACGGTAGAGGTTTTTGTGGGTCAACAAGTTCAGTCTGCATTACCGGCTTCGCATGGGGTTTCAGTTACTCATGGTTCTCAGAGTGCTCGTATTGCACAGTTTCCACATCAATGCCAGCAAAGAGGTTGTTTTGAGTGTGGAGATACCAGTCACAGGGTGAGAGATTATCCCAGGATCCAGGCAGATGTGTTACAGCAGGGCATTCAGGTGAGTAGAAGGCGCCCAAGAAGGGGAGGCCTGGCCCGTTGATGTGTTTCATATAGTAGTTTGGAGGTCGTTGTGCCAGATGTTATCGTACAAGTACGTTTTAATTTGTTACCGAGGGGCATCATTTGTATATTTGTTTCGGTTCTGCTTGTCGGGACGAGTTCCCTTATTTGTTGCTTGACTCATGGATGAGTTCCATGATTAGCACTCTGTTTATGTGCTTGCTCTGATAGGAGGTTCTAAGGGTGGTAACCTGTGTCTATCATTTGTTGCTATTAATCACTTAGAGTGGTGATGCGAGCAGCGAGTCCTTGTTGTTCATCATGATAGACCTGATGTGATTTTTCCAGAGTATTTAGGTTATGAGCTCTGATTTGATATTTTACTGGGGTGAGAGTCAGTGAGAGTTGTGATCTTAGTGGCAGAGCTAAATTAGTGGAAGATTTCAATTGGTATGATATTTATTCGATATGTGATTTAGATTTGAGGGTGAGACCCTCACGATCTTTTGAGATTTGATGTGTTGGAACCGGGCTGAGTACCGGTGAAAATTATATCAGGACGGGGACCTTGTGATTCGTTTATATGCTTGATTCTTTCCTTGTTATATTTTTTTTTAGGTTAGAATTGATAGAGAGTTGTGCCTGCCGGGCTTGGTTGATAGTTTCCTTATATCTTCTCCTTTCGTATTCAGTCATTTTCGTTTTGCGCTTCTTGTGTTTTTTCTTGCGGAATGTGTGCCCAGTGGTATAAGTTGTGGCTTGGTCATTTGGGTGTCAAGGTATGAGTTACTCATGTTTCTTGCATTATTATCAGCATGATGGAGGTTTTAAACAGAGTTCTATCGGATATGAGGCTAATTGTCGGTGCTAAATTGATTTCGGGCAGCTATTATGATCAGAAGTGTTATTAAGGGCCTATGTTTGGACTGTTATGTTGTGTGGTCGTACCTTATGGGTGTAGGCATGAGTTGATGTAGCTGGTTGAGACTGATGCCCGATATGGATTTAGAATCGGGTCTTGTGAAAATGAAGAAAATGTGAAAATTAGGGGTCTGAGGTTTATCGGTGTTAGTAGAAAGGCTAAATCGCAGTTGATATGGCGTCGTCAGGCTTATGTAGATTTGGGTGACGTGGGATCACCCGCGGTTTGTATGTTGGAAGTGTCAATTCAGTAATTTGGAGACTTCCAGGCGAATCTTGGCACGTTCGAGGACGAACATTTGTTTTAAAAGGGGGAGAATGTAACGACCTGACCGGTCATTTTGAGAATTTAAGCTTCATCTGGTGGCATAACTTCTTGAATATCTTCATATTATGTATATCGACTTGCGTGCATGGTTGAATTCAGCTACCGAATGATTCAGAGTCGAACTGGAAGAAGGACTGTTGTTTTGGAAGCTTAAACGGTGAATTTCTGACCGAAATTTGACTTTTTATGTAAACCGCTCCGGAACGAGTTATGGATGATATCAGCATCTTCGTATGGTGATTTTGGGCTGAGGAGCGCGTGTGGAATGTGTTTTCGAGGTCTGTGGTAGATTTAGGCTTGAATTGGCGAAAGTTAGATTTTCGGCGATTTCGGCCGTTAGGTGAAAATTTTATATCGAGCCCGGAATGGAATTCCAGAAGTTTCTCTAGGTTCATAGTGTGATTTGTGACTTGTGTGTCAAATTTGAGGTCATTCGGATGAGTTTTGACGTGTTTTGGAATCGTTTATATATTTGAAAAGAATGCTTAGTTCTTAGGCTTGAATTCGTGTCTAATCCTCAATTTTTTGTTATATGATCTGGTTTGAAGGATCGACTAGGTCCCAATGAGGTTGGGGTACTGGTTGGTGGTTTTGGTTGAGGTCCCGGGGGCCTCGGGTGTGTTTCGGATGCTCAACGGGAAGGATTTTGGACTTAGGCTATTGTTGGTGTGAAACCTTCTAGTTTTCCGCACCTGCGGATAGGGGACCGCAGGTGCGAGTCCGCAGAAGCAGAGGAATGATCGCAGATGCAGAATGGGCTTGGCTGGAGAAGGACCGCAGCTGCAGAGGATGGGCCGCACCTCTGGAGTTGCAAGTGCGGATTTTTGATCCTTAAGTGATTGTGCGCAGGTGTGCACCTGGGACCGCAGGTGCAGATCCACATGTGCGATAAAGTAACCGCAGGTTCGGTCATCGCTGGGCAGAGAGTTTATATTCGAGGGTTTGTTCATTTTACTCCATTTTTTATGTTGAGCTAGGGAGAAGGCGATTCTTTGAAGGATTTTCAGAGGAATGTTGTGGGTAATGATTTCTTGCTCGTATTTGGTTTTATTGCATTAATCTATTATGGTTGTACTCATTTAATCAAGGAATTCGAGGGTAAAAGTTTTGAAATGGGAGAAAAGCTCCCCAATTAAAAATCCGAGATTTGAGTGAGATTTTGATGTCGGATTTTGATGATTCTTGTTCGAGTGTTCTCATAAATGAGCGGGTGTTCATAATTTGTAAATTTTATCTGATTTCGAGACGTGGGCCCGGGGTACTTTATGGGCGATTTTCCTAATTTCGCATCTTAGCTTCAAATTTATTAGTTAAACTAGTTGCTTGTAGTATTATTTACACGATGCTATTGATTTGATTAGATTTGGGCCATTGGAGTCGGATACTCGTGGCAAGAACGTGATTTCAAGTGTGATTCGAGCGGTTGAGGTAAGTATCTTGCCTAACCTTGTGTGGGGGAAATACCTATTAGGATTTGAGTCTTCTATGTTGATTGTAGTCCATGTACGCGAGGTGACGAGTGTATGCCCATACTTATTTGTAGAAGGTTGACCTTTTAGGGTTCTTAAGTCCTTATATTTACCTTGTATGAAGTTGTTCTTGATACACTTGAGTTCTAAATTTGCTAGTTTCACCTCTACATGCTTTGATTAGAGCTAATTGCTTTAGGATTCACCCTTACTACCTGTTTGACTCTGATTTGAGTTAACCAAAGGTTTTTACCTCTCTATCAACATGCAATATTTTCATAAACTACCTATAATTAATTGAATTTTTTAATATCCCTCATAATTTCTCAACCTCGTAAGGGGTTTAGATAACTTATATCTTAGTCGACTTGTCCTTACTTGAAATTATTTGACTTGTGTTGTTTTCTTATTGTTGACATGAAATTGTGGATTTGTGGCTTGTCTGGTTTTTCCCTGGTGAAGTTGTTCTCGTTACACTTAGTATTCATTACCGTGATTATTCCTTGTGAACGATGTTCTACTATTTCTTTGTGAATAGAAGTTCTTGTATTGATTTATTCGACGTACCTTGTGTCATTGTCATGATTGCTTTGTATTTGATGTGGTGATGTACGGGTTTTCTGCCGTGCTATACTTGTTATCTTTGGTTGTTGCACTGCATATTTAAATTAGGGACTACGGAAGTATTCTGGGAGATCCCCCATGTACTGCATATTTAAATTGGGGACTACGGGCGTATTCTGGTAGATCCCCCATGTACTGCATATTTACTTTTGGACTAAGGAGGTATTCCAGGAGATCCTTCAGCACTGCATATTTACTTTGGGACTACGGACGTATTCCGGGAGATCCCCCTGTACTACATATTTACTTTGGGACTACAGATATTGGGACTACGGACGTATTCCGGGAGATCCCCATGTACTGCATATTTACTTTGGAATTGCGGACGTATTCCGGGAGATCCCCCCCCCCCCCCC
>ML421370.1:0-27264 GCA_005239525.1 Nicotiana knightiana | reverse complement strand
GGGGGGGGGGGGGGGGGGGGGGGGGGGAGGGGGGAAACTATGTTCTACTTTGAGTAATGCTTAGTCTTCCTGTTTACTGTTAACCTAAAATTGAACTTGCTTCTGAAACCTTTTTGAAGTTCATTTGTTTATATATATATATATATATATATTGACGTTTTAATACTGTTAGAAGCATGACCCTTTTAGATCTTAGGGGTGCCATGTTTTGGTACTTATGATGGGAGTCTGTCCTATAATCTTGGTACTCTCTCGGTAACAAGTGCTGTCGCCAAGTGATGATTGTTAATACCTGTTTGAATATGTCATGCCTTAGTGTTACATCCCTGCAATGGTGTGATTAAGGTCTCTTTGTATCTATGTATATTCTGAACTTAGCCTCTCCCCCCTTAGGTTTCCTTGATAGGAGCCTCTACTTAATATAATAACCATATGTATTCTCTCGTGTTATTTTCATTAAGATGAAAATAGATATGGTATGGTTGGTAATACTTTAGTATTTACTTCACATTGGAAGGGCCTCATTTGCACTTAAACCCGTAAGGAAAATATGTCGTTAGTGATTAAGGATATTTGGGAGCGGAGTTCGACTCTAAGTTGGGCTGCCCTCTCCGGCACAAGCATTTGTCACGACCCCAAACTGGTCGTGATGGCGCCTATCGTGGTACTAGGCTAGCCAATTTACTTTGCATAATATAAGGAACTTTTCATTTAATTCAATAACGCGATTTATCATAAAAATTCCACTTTTAATATTTCACAAATACAGAAAATCAAGGAAAACATCTAAACAATATCTCAAAACCCGGAGTCAACAGTCATGAACAACGACTGGAAAACAGAATCTAACACGATTTCCTTTATACAACAAGTCTAGGAAATGTAAATAACGACAAAATACGAAGGAGAAAGGTAGGGCTGCGAACGTCGTGCAGCTACCTCACAGTCTCCGATAAATGCTCCACTGAGAATTAATCAAATCTCACTCGATCTGGGCACCTGAATCTGCACACAAGGTGCAGGGAGTAACGTGAGTACGCCAACTCAGTAAGTAACAAATATAATAAAGACTTGAGTGCAGTGACGAACCTTTAAAAATCATGTAAATTCATATAATAAATATCAGTGGAAACCAATAAATCAAGTCAGAAATCAACGTTCTGAAAGTTTCATAAAAACTCCAATTTTTCCCTTTCCAAATCTCGTATAAAACATTGATTCCACATTTAATATTTAGAGGCAAAAATGTAAAGAAGAGTGAAACCAGTAGTTTCATAACAAATAAGCCCCTCGGACACAGTATCATACACAAATAAAGCCTCTTGGGCAAGTCTCTCAGTCATTCGTGACTCAACTCTCGTCAATCAGCACTCATACTCAGCACTCACGTTCAATAGGTACCATATAATAACAACTGCGGCATGCAGCATGATCCATAAATAGTCGACTGCACTCACTAGGGGTGTACAGACTCAGGAGGTGCTCTTACATCCCAAGCGCTATATCGATGCGGCGTGCAGACCGATCCATATATATTGCTTCGGCGTGCAGCCCGATCCATATATATATATACATAACGTTGCGGCATGCAGCCCGATCCATCACTATCCTCACAATCCGGCTCTCGGCCTCACTCAGTCATCATCCTCACAAGCCACTCGGGCAACTCATCACAAATCACGGGGACTCAGCCCAAAAATATCTTTCGTTTGATTGAAAACAAAGTGATAAACAGGAATGAATAGTGAACAAGTATAAATCATGACTGAGATTATATTTTTCTATCAAAACAGTGTGAGAGTAGTAGTAAAACACACATGAGGGTCCAAACAGGTCGGCACAAGGCCCCAAACATGGCATACAGCCCAAAATATAGTATAAATCTCTAAAATACGGAATATCATATGATTTCAAATCAAATACGCGGCTTAATAGTCGCTATGGGACGGACCAAGTCACAATCCCTATCGGTACACGCCCACACGCCCGTCACCTAGCATGTGCATCACCTCATTTATCAAAACAATCGGGGTTTTATACCCGTAGGTCTATATTTACAATCGTTACTTACCTCAAACCGGATGAAAACTACCCCGCGATTCCTTTGCCCCTCGACTCAGCCTCAACGCGCCCCGAATCTATTCAAAACAGATTCATATCATCAAAATATGCTAAAGGAACAAAGCTCACTCGAAAATAACCAATTTACATAAAAAAACTCAAAATTGGCCAAACCCGACCCCCAGGCCCAGGTCTCCGATTCCAATAAAAATTACAAAACTAGAATCCTTACGCTCTTACGAGTTCATACATACCAAATACATCAAAATCGGACCCCAAATGACCTCTCAAATCCCCAATTTATACTCTCCAATTTCAAGCCCTAACCCCCCAATTTCTCCACTAAAACATGATTAAACAATGGAATAATTTCCAGAAACACAAGATACAAGGTCCAAGTAGCTTACCTCCCTGAATACACTTAATTCCCCTTGAAATCATAGATCTAAGCACCAAAATCCGTCAACAATGGTGAAGAAATAAGTGAAAATTCGCGAAGGCAAACTTATATAGGTTCTGCCCAGCACTCTCGCACCTGCGAGCCCATGCTACGCACCTGCGGTGCCGCACCTGCGAAAAATCCCTCGCAGGTGCGGATTCTCACTTAAAACCAAATTCCGCATATGCGGTCTTCCAGAGGCACCTGCGGGCCCACAGGTGCGAGCCAACCTCCGTACCTGTGCTCCCAGGCCAGGATCCAAATTCCGCATCTACACAAGGTCGTCCACACCTGAGCCTTCGCACCTGCGGCTCCCCGTCCGCAGGTGCAGTAACACCAAAAGTTCTGCAGCAGCAGCCAATTTGCTGCATTTCCAACTTCCAGGCACCGGGGGTAGTCCCAGCCCAGCCGGTTGCCCCAGTTCAAGACTATGTGGTTCCTGCTATGCATGAGGATGAGCAGCACAGGCTGGAGAGGTTCAGCAGACTTCAGCCTCCGACTTTCAGTGGTACAGAGGACGAGGATGGCCAAGGGTTTCTAAATAAGTGCCAGAGTATACTACGTACTGTGGGTATTTTGGAGACCAGCAGGGTCTCATTTGCTACATTTTAGTTTTCTGGTGCTGCTTTCATTTGGTGGGAGGCATTTGAGAGGCGTAGGCCAGTTGGTTCAGCACCACTCACCTGGCAGCAGTTCTCCACGCTCT
Organism: Nicotiana knightiana; assembly: GCA_005239525.1. NCBI lineage: Eukaryota > Viridiplantae > Streptophyta > Magnoliopsida > Solanales > Solanaceae > Nicotiana > Nicotiana knightiana. The sequence continues at coordinate 24,058 of ML421370.1, read as the reverse complement.
TTTTGGAGAAGTATGTTCCTCAGTCTCACAGAGAGGAGCAGCGTAGACAGTTTGAGCAGCTGCGCCAGGGAGAGTTGTCTACTTAGTACGAGATGAAGTTTTTCGAGTTGGCTAGATATGATGCGGAGTTAGTACCTACTGATAGGGAAAGGATCAGGAGGTTTGTGGATGGTCTCACGTATCAGCTTCAGATTTTGATGACCAGGGAGAGAGTGTCTAGAGCTACATTTGAGCAGCTAGTTGACATTGCTCGGGACATTGAGTCGGTTCGTAGGCAGGAGTGTGAGGAGAGGAGGGCCAAGAGGCCTCGGGGATTAGGTAGCTTCAGTGGTGCCCCTTCTAGAGGGCAGTTTCAGCACAACAGAGGTCATCCATTTAGACCTCACAGCCAGTTCGCCCAGCTTACAGTGGTGTATCTTCAGGGCAGGGTCCTTGCAGCTCTGATCAGGGCCATTCATCTTTTAGTGCCCTTCCAGCTAGAGCTCTGCCCGAGCATCATCTTATCAGGGTTCTTCTATGCATGGTTCTTCTGGTGGTTATCATGGTGGAAGGGTTTCTCGTCAGTTTCATATCCAGCTCTAGGTGGTTGTTATGAGTGTGGATAGTTCGGACATGAGTGGAGGCAGTGTCCCCGTCATCCTGGTAGTTCATCTCAGTAGAGGGTTCAACCATCGACTTCAACCCAATCACTTCACCACCTACTCAGACAGCCAGGTGTGGTGATCAGGAACCTAGAGGCCGCCCTAGAGAGGGAGGTCGAGAAAGTGGAGGCCAACCGGATGCTTTGGCTTTATTTGACCCTGGTTCTATGTACTCGTATGTTTCATCTTATTTTGCCCACTTTCTGAATATGCCCCGTGAGTCTTTAGTTATGTCTGTTCATGTTTCGACTCCGGTGGGCGATACTATTATTGTGGACCGTGTGTATCGGTCATGTCTTATATCTATTGGGGGTCTGGAGACCCGAGTGGACTTGATGTTACTCAGTATGGTTGATTTTGATGTAATTATAGGCATGGATTGGTTATCACCATGTCATGCTATCCTTGATTGTCACGCTAAGACCGTGACCCTAGCTACGCTCGAAGTTCCGAAAGTTGAGTGGAGAGGGTCTATAGAGCATGTGCCTAGCAGAGTGATTTCTTATTTGAAGGCTCAGTGTATGGTTGAGAAAGGGTGTGAGTCTTATCTTGCTTTCGTGAGGGGTGTTAGTAGTGAGACTCCTTCCGTTGATTCTGTCCCTGTGGTCCGTGATTTTACGGACGTATTTCCTGCAGAACTGACAGGCATGCCACTTGATAGGGACATTGATTTTGGTATTGACTTGGTGCCAGACACCCAACCTATCTCTATTCCACCTTACCGTATGGCACCAGCGGAATTGAAAGAATTGAGAGAGCAGCTTCAGGAACTCTTAGATAAGGGATTCATCCGATCGAGTGTCTCACCTTGGGGTGCAGCGGTGTTGTTTGTGAAGATGAAATATGGCTCCATGCGTATGTGCATTGATTATAGGCAGCTAAATAAGGTTATGGTGAAGAATCGGTATCCTTTGCCCCGTATTAATGACTTAATTGATCAGCTTCATGCAGGTTCTACGTAACGATGGACCATGTCCTTACATTTTCCCCCTCTTAAATAAAGGTTCGTCCTCGAACGGGTCTAGAAACATACCTGGAGTCTCAAACAAGTGGGGATATTTGCTCTGTATCTCCCGATCGGTCTCCAGAGTAGCCTCCTCCACTAGCTGACCTCTCCACTGCACCTTCACTGATGCTATATCCTTAGACCTCAACTTTCTGACCTGGCGAGCTAAAATAGCTACTGGCTCAACCTCATATGACATATTACCCTCGAGCTGAATTGTGCTGAAGTCTAACACATGAGATGGGTCACCAACATATTTTCTGAGCATCGACATATGAAATGCCGGATGAACACTAGACAAGCTGGGTGGCAAGGAAAGTCTATAAGCCACCTCTCCAACCTTATGAAGTACCTTAAAAGGACAATTGAACCGTGGACTTAGCTTTCCTCTCTTTCCGAACCTCATAGACACCTTCCGCGACCCTAACATATTTTTACACCATTGTTGTACGGGAGAGAGCTTTTGAGGCGATTTTTGAAGGGGAAAATCAGCGTTCTTCATAGAGGTAAGTATTTTGATCATTAAAACTCAATTATGGGTGATTATAGAACATAATCTCAGTATTAATTCATGAAAATCAGTAGAAAAAGGTGGGTTTAGGGCTTGAGAATATGAGACCTTTAGGGATTGATTTAAGGGGTCAAACGAACTCTGATTTTAGTGTTATTTATATGTACGAACTCGTGAGATTATGAAGAACAACTTTGTATGAAAATTTCTGAGTTTAGGGACGCGGGACCGGGGGTTCGGGTTTTGACCAAATTCAGGTTTTTGAGCTAAATTTGATATTTTTCGATTGGAATTCATTCCTTAAGAATTAATTGATGTTAAAAATATGAACTTGGTAGATTTGGAGCCTTCGGAAGTTGATACGAGAGGCAAGCGTGTTGCGGAATAGTTTCCGGGCTAGTTTTGAGGTAAGTAATGTCTTTAAATCCTGTCCACAGGGTATGAAACCCCAGACTATGCACCCTTTCACGGGTTTTGAAATGCAAAGGTTGAAACTCTGGAAACATCTTCCCTATTTAGGTGACTATTGAGTTGTTAAATCGACTTTTAAGCTTATGCTTAATTAGTATTATTTTATTATGATATGATTTGGGTTGTAAGTCGTGTTTGGGGCCTAGTGCCGATCTGTTTTCCCCTTGGGGGTTGTGTTTACTATATTTTTCTCACTAATATGCTATGATTTTTCACTCAGTATTTTCTTGATAATTGTCTTGACACTCAGAGTATTTTGAAACTATTTATCGAAAATGAAACATTGTTTTGGGTCCAGAACCCGATATATTTATGGCCTAAGGGCAAATTGAGAGTGTCTGACTGAGTGAGGCTTTCAGGACTATATTGCGAAGAGGAGGCTTTCAGGCCTTATATGAGAGGTGAGGCGGCTTTCAGGACTTATATGAGAGATGAGGAGGCTTTCAGGCCTTATATGAGAGGTGAGGAGGCTTTCAAGCCTTATATGAGGGAGGCTTTCAGGCCTATATTGTGAGGAGGCTTTCAGGCCTTATGTTGTTATAGTGCTTGGGCTGTAGGAGCCCCTCCGGATTCTGTACACACCCCTAGTGAGCACAGGTACCTACTGAGTTATGGTTGATACTGAGTGATCATTATTTCCCGCGGGGCTGTTATTGAGTGAATGAGAGAATACATGAGGGGCAACTACTACGAGAAATGATTTTGGCCCGAGAGGCAGATTTATGATGATTTTACTAAGTTTCGAACTATGATTTACTTCGCTTTCAAACTGGTTTTTACTGAGCATTTTACTGAGATATACTAATATTACACTTGTTTTCAAAGGATTTCTGAAAACTTATTTCGAACTTATGTATTTGATGAATACTACATGGTGACTTGGTGTTTTACTGGTTTTGTGAAATTGTGTATATGTACTGTATGTTTTATAATTCTCAGACTATGATTTATTTTCATTACTACTGAGTTGGCATACTCATCATTACTCCTTGTGCCTCTGTTAATAGATCCAGATGCCGATTCAGCAAGGGTATGCATTTATGACCTGGTATATCGTGTGCTAGTTGATGCAGTGCTTATATATTGGAACTAGGCCTGGCAGGGAAACTTCAAGTGTTTGAATGAATTCTGAGCTTATTATATGGATAAAGAAGAAATCTCCAGATTTCATCAGGCTATTGTGCTCGACTAGGTTGTGGTAGCACGGGCAGATGCTCGAAATGTTAACTAGTGATTTCAGGTAACTATAGAGCAGTTCATAGAACGTTCGAGGACGAACGTCGGTTTAATTGGGGGAGGATGTACCAACCCGACCGGTCGTTTTGAGCTCTAGCGCGTCGTTCAGCGGTTTGAAGTCGTGAGCAGCTCCATTTCAGGTGGTATGACCTGCAGGTGTGGTCGGAATTGAATTTCGGGAAGTTTAGAGTTGGTTTGGAAAGAAAATTCTCATTTCAGAAGCCTTAAGTTGGAGAAATCAACTAGGATTGGAATTTTGAGTAAAAGACCTCTGAATCAGGGTTTGAAGATTCCAGCATGTTCATATGATGATTTTGGACTTGGGTGTATGTCCGGCTCGGGGTTTGGATAACCCGGGAGCGTTTCGGCGTATATTGTGGAGGTTACCATTTTAGAAGGATTTTATGAATTTGGGCTTGAAGTGAATTTTAGTGAGGTTGATGTTCGTTTGGGATTCTGAGTCTGGAAATGGCTTGGTATGGTTATTCTGGAGTTAGGAGCGCAATCGAAAGTTAATTTGGATGTCCGTAGAGCATTTTGGAGTCATTTGGCTAAAGATAGAAATTTGAGGGTTTTTGAAAAATTCGACCGGAAGTGGAAGTTTTGATATCGAGTTCGGAATGCGATTCCGGAAGTTGGAGCAGGTCCGTAATGTTGAATATGACTTGTGCGCAAAGTTTGAGGTTAGTCGGACGTGGTTTGATAGGTTTCAACATCAGATGTATAAGTTTGAAATTCTAAGTTCTTAAAGAATTGGATTTGAGTGTGATTCGTGATTTTCGGCGTTGCTTGATGTGATTTGAGGGCTTGAGCAAATCCGTGTCACGTTTTGGGACAGGTTGGTATAATTGGACGGGGTCCCGGGGGCTGTGGGTGGATTCCTGGTGGTTGTCGGATCAAGAATTGAAGATTGAAGAAGTAAAGATTGTTGTCATCTGGTGTTATCCGCACCTGCGAGGATTTGGCCACAGGTGGGGGGCCTCAAGTGCGGCTTGGGCGTCGCAGGTGCGAGTGTGGGCAGGCTTGGCTAGGGACCGCAGGTGCGATGGATTTTCCGCACCTGCGAAGCCGAAGGTGTGGACAGTTGGGCGGAGGTGCGATTTGGGCTGAAGTTGAGGAAACCGCAGGTGCGGGAGATTTGGTCGCAGCTGCGGGATCACAGATGCGGGGGAAGGACCGCAAGTGCAGAAATCGGCCTGGGCAGAATGTTTTAAAACAAAAAAATGTGTTCATTGTCTTCATTTTTCTCATGGCTTAGGCGATTTTGGGAGGCTTCAAGAGAGGATTCCTTCATGCATTGTCAAGGTAAGTAAATTCCTCCTGTTTGTAAGTTAAATACAAGATTATATGCATGGATTAGGCATGGAAATTGGTAGGAATTGGCGTTTTTGTAGAAAAACATAGAAAATGTAAATTTGAATTTTTAGCCACGAATTGAGCATGAATATTTGAGTAAATTATATATTTGAGTTAGTAAGGCTTTGGTTGAATGTATCTTCGAGAAATTTTTGATTCCGGGCACGTGGGCCCGAGGGCAGTTTTGTCATTTCTCCGAGCAGGGTTGGGAAAGTATATAATTTGGATTTGTTCTGACTATTAGGATGAATTTTCATTTCTTTGTCGTTATGTGGTAGTTTCGGACCGTTGTGCATCCGTTGGTGTCATCAGAAGGGCTTGGAGGCCAGGTATGAAAATTTCGGAGCGAGGTAAGTNCCCCCCCCCCCCCAAGGTGAATTAATTTAGTATATGCTGTTATCTTCGGGGTCTACGTACGCACGAGGTGATGGGAGTCCGTGTGTAGCTACTATTATGCCATGTCCGGGTAGACTAGGACCGACTAGCATGCTTTATGTGAGTACCTGTAATCCTGCCTGTAATATTAAACTGCTGATATGACCGAAACGTAACTGAATGCTTAAAATAAAGCTAGAGTTCTTATTGTTAAATATTTTAGAAAGCAAATTGGTTTCACTGTGGATATATGTGTACCTGGACTGGGTTATATAATTGAGTATCATTAAACTTAACAAATGAGTTACAAAAACAAAGATTTCAAAACCTATATTTCATATTTCTTTAATAAAGATTTTTCCACTTTTCTGAAAAGTGTTTTCTTGATAAAATACGAATTTATTATGTGGATATGTGTAACTTTGGGTGCCTGAGTCACTTGAGTGATTCGCGAGCAGGAAGACCCTATATTAGTGTATGTATTCGTATGAGCACCTGAGTCGCATGTATGATTCGTTAGCAGGCTAGCCGTATTATGTTAACCGCGTCACATGATCGATTTGCGTGCGGGGCAGATAGATGCATCTATGATTCGAGCCATTCGACCCTTCGGCAGTGCACAATTTATTATTGTTGGTCTGCATCGTTCGACCTTCGGCATTGCATGCGCATGATATTTGCTGCGTAGTTGCTATGATATTTTCCTGATTACTGGCCTGAAATGTTAAATTGTCGATTGAAATGACAGAGATTTAAAGTTATTAAAAAAGAACTTTTGGTTAAATCACCATGTTGATTAATTGTTAATAAGACGAAGATATGAAGTGTTAAATGTGAATGGAGTTGTATGATGTTTAAACCTTGTTTTATAAATTGTCTATGATAAAAACCATGCTTAGTGTCACTCTTAAATATTTTCAATGGACCTGTAGTATGTGTCTAATTTGACCTCTCGCCACTACCTCTCTTAGGTTAGGCGGGCGACTTACTGAGTACATGTTGTTTTTGTACTCATGCTACACTTGCTGTGCATTTTATTGCACAGGTACTTTCATAGCAATGTGGAGGATTCGGAGACATAGGCGAGCTGCATAATCCGGAGGCGATCCGTGGCTGACAGAGCCTCCTTCATACTGTTTTTATTTCATTTAAATTTCCTTGTCCGATTGTATTTCGGACAGGCTTTGTAATGATTGTATAAGCTCTTAGAAATTGCTCATGTACTTGTGACACCGGGTTCTGGGATATGTATTGGGATATAATTGTTTAAGTGAAATCTTTAAATCACTGTCTTTAATTAACAAACTTTTATTTGATTATCATGTAATAAAGTGAACGGAAATGTTTTCATAAATGTTAAAAACTGGAAAGTTATTTTAATTAATAAATGATCTGGCCTGGCTGACATTGATGCCCGGCGCCATCACGACCTTAGGGATTTTGGGTCGTGACAGAGTGAGTCGTTGAACATTAAAGCACAAGAAACCACCAGTCAGAACCCTATCCAGAGGTCATTGTATTTGACTTTTGGGTGTCGAATATTGATGATGAATCCAACTAACGCCTCCTACTCGCTTTGATTTGAAAGAACGAAGGAAGAAACATGCGAATTTGAAGTTTCACCTTTGGGGTATGATTTCTTCGACTAAGGTTTGGAAATCAAAAGGAAAAAATGGAAAGAACGATGGATTGAGAGTGCAGGAACAAAAGGAACAACCATGCATGGCATGGATTTGAAAGGTCAGTAACAATTTAAAGTTTTATCTCTGAGATTAGGGTTCATATTTTGGGAGATTTGACTTTGGTGATAAAATAGGATAAAGTTCAGGGGGATTCCTGGATATGGGAGATAGATGAGATGATTTGAGGTCGATTTCACGACATTGCACCAATTTGTGAAAGGTCTGTTGATTGATTGGGTTTAGGCATATGAGAAAAGATATAACAAGAGGAAAGAAAGGCGGTTAGGGAGGGGGAGGGTAGGAAATGAATTAGGGTTTGGGGAGTGTGACCAGTTGGTCTCCAAGTTAAAACAGAGGGAAAAGATATGGGCTGTTAGATCATTTGATCAACGACGCTGATAAATTCGGGCAATACTTATTTAAAATAAAAAAATTTAGGAAAATATGGGGACCGCTGGATCTTTGTGATCCAACGGCTGAGATAATTTCTGATAGTGGTTTGAGATTAAATGGAAAATAGGGATAACTTTTTGATTGTTGATGATTTGAATCAACGACTCAGATCGCTTGTGTTGTTTGTGAGTGGGATTAGCGGGTGATGTGTCAAACGGTGACTAGTGCAAATGGAGTTACTTGGATCACCAAGTTGGAAGGGGATGGAGTGTTTGGACCGGGTTGTTTTTCGGATTGGTCTGTACATTTGGGCTAAAGTAATTTAATAAATTTCCATTTTGTACTTGGTTAGGGAATTGAAATTGTAGTCTTATGATTTTAAAACCCCCTTTCAAAATCAATTTAGATAAACTTAACAATTTCAAAAATGTGGTAAATGTATAATTACTATATGTTACTAATTAGTTTAATTAATTATCTATAAATGACACATATTTCAAATTGTAGCACTAATTTCAAAATATTAATAAAGGAACCTAATTTACTGGAAATTAAAGAGTAATTTAGTCAAATTATAAAACCTATGTATTGTAAACACAAAAGTTATTTTATAATAGTAAATATATTTGTAAATACACAATATTAGTACTATGTAATTAATTTTGAATCTAAAATTTACTTTATTTATAAAAAAATAGATATTCACTAATATAAAATACTTTAAAAATATTTTTTGTAAATTGTTAAGCGTGAATAAATTAATTTTAAAAGGGAGGGTCAAAGTTGGCCATCAACACCAGCTGCCTTCAGCCAATCTCCTCAATTCAAACATGTTCTGCACATCGCCCGAATAGCTACCCAGGCCCCTGGGGCCTCGTCCAAACATACCAACAAGGTCTTAAACATAAAATGGACTTGCTCAAACCCTTTGAATGCGTAAAACAATATCAAAACTAAGAATCACACCCCAAAATCAAATAGAATCGAATTATGATCTTCAAGCTTTTAAACATACTCCAAACGTGCCAAATCATACATAGACTACTCATAATGACACAAAATTTTGCGTACAAGTTATAAATCATAATACGTAACTATTCCTAGGCTCAAAATCCCAAATGGACCTCGATAACACCAAAGTCTACTACAAACCAAATTTAAAGAACTTGAAAACCTTCAATGTGACACCTTCCAACATTAAGCGCCAAAAGGCTCCCGGATCATCCGTATCTCAATCCGAACACGCGCCCAAGTCCAAAATCACCATTGATGGGCCCCTGTTTCTTGCGAAATCAGGTTTCGACATGTGACAACTCTTTTAAGGAGGTATTATAAGAGGAGAGTCGCCACCTAACGGTTTAAGGTGCGTTAGGGCATCCATTTGCATATGAATCAGGTTTGACTAGTTTGCATCACCAAAGATTGGGTAAGGGCTCGAAATTTCCTCGAATATGAGGTGTTAGGCACTCTTCTAGGTCCACAACTGTGTGTCCCGACCGAACTTGAATTATATGGATTAGTCAGATAAGCAAAGACAGAGAAAAATAAGAAGTTTGGGAAGTTTTATTATCAAGATACTTTGAATAAATACAAACACTTGATTCAAAGATAAATATGGATAAGATGGGGGGTCATATGTTTTTTAGCCTAAAGGATCACCCTAGGCATGGGGTGTTACTCCCTCAACATGGGGTGTTACTCGTATTATTCAGCAAGCACACACTATCATCTCCTACTACCCGATTACTATCTTTAAGTTATTACCTAAAGTGCACTAGTTGATTCTAAATCATGCCTTGTGTGTGCACTACCCGTCCCATACCTATGGTCCAGGAGGAATTTGGACCTCTATTTTGGGTGGTTCTAGACTTGACTTAGGCTGCTCAGAAAATTTTAAAACTAGGCGAAAATATAAAACAAATAGGACTGCAATTAACTCCAATTAAGGGCTCATTTTAGCCTCCGCAATTAGACAAAAAAAGCAAACAAATTTCTATGTACGGTACTAGGCAGTTTCAAAATTGAGGAGAATTGTAGTCGTTAAACTCTATATACATGGTTTCTGTATGATCTGATTCAGATGTGCAGGCCATTTTTAGACATATGATTTCTAGATTGCCAGTTTGTAAGTGCCATATGCTTCTAAGTCTCTTATTACAGATTATAAGTTGATAAATCTATAGGCATGATCTCTAAGTGGATTACACACAAAGGACAGTAAAACATATCGAAAGTGCTCAAAATTTCTTATGCCTTTAAATAATCGCGTGGATAAACAATAAAACAGCGTTTGAAGACCCCAATATTAGCAGTTTAGAGCGAATAATGATATCCTATAGGCATGACTTGTAGAGATTGGCGATTGGAACTGATTTTATACATTTAGCTCCTATAGACATGCTTTCTAGATAGAAATATGATGCAATATCGAATTAATTAGTTAAAATCCTATAGGCATGATATCTAATGAACATGGTGCAGATTAAAGAGCAAATAGTAGCAATTATTTCCTATAGGCATGTTCTTTAGCGACGCATAGCAGTAGACATGAGAATAAATAGATCAAGGATGCCTCGATAGTATAGTAATTATGTGAGTGTGTGATTACTTAATGACATGATCTCTAATAGTGCACAAAGAGACACATATAACAGGTCGGATAGCAAATAGATCACACAAATCCTATAAACATGCTTTCTACCCTTTTCATGCAAATATTAGGAGATACCCATTTTTTTCAATTTCACTATCACCCCTATTGTTATTATAGAATTATTACAAACCCAATAATTAATATGATGACAAAAGTGGTATAAGTAATAATAGTAGGCCCAAGACAGGCCCAAAGGGATATCTAACATTTGCCAGGCCTTCAACTAAACTCTTTGTCCACCAATTAGCACACACAAATCTCAACAGGGACCTTATCCGTTAACATAGACTAGAAACCATAGGAGAACTCAAACCAAACCAAACAGCCATATGTTGATCATAGGATCTAGAAACCAATCACTTAAACAAATTAATTAGCACATTCAATACACAGAAAGAGGGACAGAACTTAGTAATAAATAAAATGACCAATGAACCTCAAGACCTAGTGTGCTAGAGCTCACAAGGGCCTCAAATCGGACCACACACAATGCTCACACTAGGGAAGTTAATAAAGAAAGCTTTATTGGCCTTCATCCGGCCAAGAGTTATAGGTTCAGAGTAGGGTAAGTAACCAATGAGAGTTAAAAATAATGATCAAATGGTAGAGTTTGAATAAATGCATTTGCATTTTAGAAGCAGGAATTGCAGAGGTGATCACACAATGAACATATCAACAAAGATGGTAAACAAACTTAGAAGACCGATTGATATCACAAGTACACACTTAGCATATTAGGGTAGAGAGCATTTTGTAGGAAGCAAGGGGGATTATCACTTCTGGGATTACAAAACTAATAACCAAAGGTGAATTATGCCAAACAAGACAAAACTAGAGCACTAACTTAACAGGTTAAAAGCTAGAGGGTCAAATTATCAACAAGGCAAAACAAAGTCAAATGTCATGAGGGAAACTCAAGTTAATAAGCCATTTTAAAAGGTTCCAACTAATTGCTAGGGAGTACAGAATTGGACAAGCTAAAGACATATTGAGTGATGAAAATAATCATAGGAGCAAGTCATAGCCAGAGTGCAGGTCTTAACATAGATTAGGAAATATTATAGATACGAGTCAATCACTATAGAGACATAGGACAAACCAGGAAACAAACTAATGTCATATAGCCAATGTAAAAAATTAAAGTACAAATACATTAGGCTTAACGAACTTCAAATATTCTAAATCGTTCAAGTTAATCTTAAACACATCTCATAACTGGAAGTTTAGGCATGAGCAAATGCTAAAGAGGTTCATACCACAAAAACATATTTGATACTAGCAAGGTTTCATATAGAGATAGTTTAGTAACACATTAGGTTATGCAATTTCAGAGGCATGAATATGCTCATCATGAACATAAGAGAATGAATATTGCAAAGGCTAAAGAACTCCCCAGTTACTGATTGACAAGTAGACAAACAAGAAATAACATACTCCACAACACTTTGAACATCAACAAAGAGTAGTATAACCCAGGACCTTAGTGCGTCAAGTTCCCAAGGGCTTCAAAGGAACCCAAGGCAGTGCTCGCACCAAGGAAGGTCGAAAATAGAATCCCGGTGGCCTTGACTTTTAGCCGGTCAAGAGCCAAAATGTAGAACAAGACAATAAAAAAATAGCAGAGTGAAAACCTTTAGCCTTTTAGTAAAAAAATTGATTAAGGTCTGTACAAAAAGGGAATGGGGGATGGGTTTATATAGTGGTAAAATCAAGAAAAAAATTTAAGGAAAAAATGTAAAATCAACATAAATAAGGAAGTAATAACATGCAGAATCAATAAAAAATCGGATTAGGTAAAAATTAGGCAAACCCTAATTGACAGAAATCAAAGATTTGACAAATATTTTTATGAATCACCTTGCCATGAACGTATATAGATGGAATACTATCTAGATATTGAAGGTTGAGGATGATTTCACATGATTATAGGTTTGTTACTTGCCAACAATAGGCAAGTACTAAGTAATACCAAAATCGTGTAAGTAACATGGAAATGGAGCATACATGGAAAGTAAATCGTAAGAGCATTCCATATCAAGGTCGGAATAGAAGATAACAGGGGATGTGATGGATAGGGCTCATGAAAGAGAGAGGAGTGACTGAGAGAACAAAGCGGATGGTTGGGAAAATGGGTTAGGGTTTAGGGTTATGGGGTTATGAGGAAAATAGGTGGGGTTTTGTGGGCCGTTGGTCTCTTTTTATCAACGGCTAAGGTTTTAATGATATATGGGTCGGGTTTTAGAAATGGGTTGAGAATTAAGGGGTCATTTAGATTGGGCTACTAAAAGGGGTGTGATTGGGCTAATTGGGACAAAATTGGTCCATTTGGTGGCACTCGTATCATATTTACATGTACATGGCATTGATGACACTTTTGGACATACCTGATGCAGCCCGTTTCCATAGTCATCAAGAAATATCCTGCTCTTAATATCTTCTTAGCTAAAATGAAATCGTTCATGTATGGTCCGCAGGTTCCGGCATATATATCTTCGAGCAGTTTGGAAGCTTCCTTGGCGTCAACATACCGTAATAATCTAAGGTCTAGAGTCCTTCTACGCAGAATTGCTCCACTTTGGAGGAAATGGTTGGACAATCTTCGAAGTGTGCGTTTCTGAGTATGATTTGCATGCTCCGGGTACTCTCCTTTTTCCAAGTATTCTTTGATGTCATGGAACCATGGATTTCAATCTATTTATTCTTCAACATGACTGCAATAAGCTGGCTGATTATAGATCCTTACTGGAATAGGGTCGATGAAATTATTGTCCCGGTGTTGTATCATGGAAGACATAGTAGCCAATGCGCCTGCGAACTCATTCTGGATTCTCGAAACGTGTTTGAACTCTATCTTTGTGAATCTCTTCGTCAACTCTTGCACATAGTACATAAACGATAATATATTGGTATTTTTTGTAGCCCACTCCCCTATAACCTGATATACCAAAAGGTCTGAATCACAAGTTACCAACAATTCCTGAATGCTCATGTCAATGGCCAAATTGAGCCCCAAGATGCAAGCCTCACATTCCGCCATATTGTTGGTACATGGGAATCTGAGTTTTGCGGATACCGGATAATGTTGACCTGTCTTTGATACCAAAACAGCTCCAATACCCACTCATTTGAAATTTTCAGCCACATCGAAGAACATTCTCCAACCGTAGTAGGTTTCGGCGATATCTTCCCCTACAAATGTTACTTCTCCATCGGGAAAATACGTTTTCAGCGGTTCGTATTCTCCCCCTACATGATTTTTTTCCAGATGATTCACTAATGCATGTCCCTTGACCTCCTTCTAAGTTACATAGACGATGTCGAATTCACTCAATAGAATCTTCCATTTTTCCAACTTCCCTATAAGCATGGGTTTCTGAAAATATATTTTAGAGGATCCATCATTGATATGAGATATGTGGTGTAGGCACAAAATTAGTGCCTCAACTTTTGAGCTATCCATGTCAGAGCACAGCAGATGCGTTCCAGCAAAGAAAATCGTGCCTCGTATGGGGGTGTGAACTCTTACTCTGATAGTATACAGACTACTTTTTTCTCCCCATCTCACCGTGTTTTTCTAAGACACAACCAAAAGCCCCATATAGTACGGACAAATAGAGTATCAGAGGTCTCCCGGGTTTTGGTGGGAACATGACTGGTGGTGTGGACAAATATTCATTGATATTGTCAAAAGCTTTTTGACATTCTTCAGTCCAACTTCTTGCGGCATCCTTCTTTAAAATTTTGAAAATTGGTTCAGAGATCACAATTGATTGCGCTATGAAACGGCTGATGTAATTGAGACGCCCTAAGGAGCTCATCACATCTTTCTTGTTCCTTTGAGGTGGAAAATATTTGATAGCCTTGACCTTTGACGGGTCTAAATCAATTCCTCGACGGCTGACGATGAATCCTAACAACTTTCCAGCAGGGACAACAAAAGAGCATTTTGCGGGGTTTAGCTTCAAATTATACCTTTGAAGCTGATCAAAGAACTTCCTCAGGTCTGCTATGTGATCTATACCCTTCTTGGATTTGGTGATGACGTCGCCGACATACACTACTATCTCTTTGTGTATCATGTCCTAAAAAAATGTTGTCATGGCCCTCATATCAGTGGCTCTAGCATTCTTCAGACCAAACAACATCATTTTATAGCAATACACTCACCATGGCATAATGAAGGCGGTCTTCTCAGCATCTTCTTCATCCAGATCTGATGATATCCCTTGAAGCAGTCCACAACAGACTGGAGTTCATGCTTGGCACAATTGTCGATTAGTATGTGTATATTGGTCAACGATAAATCATCTTTAGGACGCGCTCTGTTCCAATTTTGATAGTCGACACACACTGTAACTTTCCCATCCTTCTTTCGAACTGGCACGATGTTAGCCAACCAGGTTGGATATTCAACCTCTTTGAGAACCTTAGATTTGATATGCTTTGTGACTTCCTCTTTTATTTTTAGACTTATATTTGGCTTGAACATTCTGAGCTTTTACTTTATAGGCGGACACATAGGGTTGGTAGGTAGTTTATGAGCCACTATAGATGTGCTCAAACCAGTCATACCATCATAAGACCATGCAAAAATATCTTCATATTCTTTCAGGAAGCGAATATACTCTTCTTTCTCTGATGGTGACAGGTGAATGCTTACACGAGTTTCCTTGACTATTTCGGAATCTCCCAAATTGACTATCTCGGTTTCATCCAGATTGGACTTAGGCATGTTCTCAAAATTTTCTACTTCTCTAACAATTCCTCAAGTATTATATCGTATTCTTCTATTTCCTCTAAATCACTATCCTTATGTTACATTGTGTCATTACATGTCACAGTTGTTGGTTCACCAGGATAAGTAATAATAACATTGTAGAGAGAAAATATAAAGGATAATAATAAATACTATAACAACAAACCATTGATAAATACTAAAACGTCAAACAAACGCAGTTGAATGATCCGAACAATTATTTCAAAGAAAAATGATTAAAACAAAACACCGAAATGTCTTAAAATGACCATAAAATTGTTTCAAAGTAATGATACTAATTTCCAGGCTACCCAGTAACTCGACGGTCCATTGATGGTGTAGAAGTCCAATTCTTGAGAATAGTTCCCTTCTCCACTATTCCTCCTCCTCCTCCTCCTCATCCTCGACTATTGCACTGCAGTCCATGTCCTCATCTTCCAAGAACAGACTGCTTATGATAGCTAAAACTTCATCTTCTTCAGATCCCCACATCATGTCGGCTTGATGAAATGACCAGCTCAAATGTGGTACCACCTACTCAGGAGGGCAATAATGACCACGCCATGGTGGCGACCAATCATTATACTCCTGCCAGGTGTACTAATATCCAAGCCCAGAGGTTGTGCCATCATGATTTAGCTGTATTGGTTTAGTGATACACTGGAGATTCTTACCAAGACCCTTACCAGGTTCATACCATGTCCATGCCAATATGCTCTCTATTTCTCTACTCCACCATTTATCTTTCTCAATCACGTTGACACGCTCAATGCGATGTTATGTCTCTCCACCCAACTTCCTTCTATTCTCAATAACCGGAATAATTTGATTGGTGTAAATGGGATTACTTTCGTGCCCATGGATAATTACTTCCTGATGATTCCATTCGAACTTCCCGGCCTGGTGTAGAGTAGAGGCTATGGCCCTAACATCGTGTATCTAAGGTCATCTCGATATTAGATTGTATGTGGTAGATATGTCTAACACTTGAACCTCAACATCAAACCAGGTCGGGCCCATCTACAAACAGAGGTTGGTCTCCCCAATTGTGGCCCATTGGGACCCATTGAATGCTTTCACGTTAATACTCCCTGCTCGTATCTCATGCAAACCCTTATCCAACCTCTTCAAAGTGGTTAATGGACATATATTCAGACTTGAACCCCATCTATCAGGACCCTAACAATGAATTTGTCCTCACACTGCACTCTGATATGCATTGCCATGTTGTGACTCAATCCTTCATGCAGAAGTTCATCTTCGTGAAAACTGATCTTATGGATTTCCAATACATGTCCTACCATATTGGCCATCTCCCTATAGGTAATGTTATTGGGTACATAGGCTTCATTCAACACTTCCATCAATGTATTCCTATGCGCCTCAGAGTTTTGCAGTAATGATAGAATGGATATCTGAGTAGGGGTTTTGTTCAGATGATCAACCACAGAATACTCTCTTGTTTGCACCTTTCTCCAAGCATTGTTTGGGCCAGTTTGAATTATAGGCAGCTTATAAGTGGCTTCTTTACTTGTCCCTTCCAAATGTTCGGGCGTATAAACCCTACCAGTTCTGCTCATGCCTTGTGTTGCGCCTGTTTCCTCCATTTTTGCCTTTCCTTTCCTTCTCGCTTCTGCAGCATAGTCCCAGGATATAGAATAGGACTTAAAGGACGGTGTAGGTGCTACCGTCATGGTGAAGGGTGTGATCACTTCCACCTCGAACGGAGGTTGAGGGCATTGTTACTTCAACCTCAAATGGAGTTGGTGTGGCTACTTCAACCTCAATCAGTGACTGAATATGTACCACGATAGGTGTTAGAGTAACTGGAGGTAGTTTAGGATTATCCCCTTCACGAATGAGTCCAATGGACCCTTCCGGGTTCCATTCTTTATCAGTTTCTATCATATTTACCCCCTCGCCTCTGTGGTCCGGGAGAGGATTGTTGCGGACATTAGGCGCAACCTCTTTTTCTTGTATAACTTTGGTGTCAATCAACATTTGGATCTTATCCTTCAAAGTGTGTTTCATCAATAGTATGACCCTTAATGCCCGAGTAGGAGGCACATATCTTATTTGGATTAATCCATTGGGAGGAATTTTCCATAGCAACAACGAGAATGTGAGTGACATAACTAGTAGCCTTCAGTCTCTCGTAGGATTGGTCGATGGGTTCAGCAATTGGGGTGTATTGTCTGGGCGGTCTGCGATCGAAATTTGATCTACGTTTTTGGTAGTTTGGCGGGCTGGTGGTGAGTGGTATGGCTAGGTATTATAAATATGGTAAGTGGTGGCAGATTGATGGTATATGGGAGATGAAGGCTGATACGTGGGTTGGGGTGTTTGGTATGTGAGAGGAGACTTTGGACTTTGGGCCACCATCACTGCCCCTACTTCATTCTTTTTAGAAATACCTCCTGACTGCAAGGCTTTGTTTGTAACCTGGAGCATTTTAAAATTTGTCACCATTCCGCTTTTAACACCCTCTTCTATTCTTTCTCCCAATTTGATGATGTCAGAAAATTTATGGTTATCAATAACCATCAGTCTTCCAGTGCTGGACTTACTTTCGCAGCTTCAAACCTCCACCGAGTAGCATACTCGCGAAAATTTTCCGTAGGCTTCTTCTTAAGATTCTGAATGTAAAAGACATTTGGCGCATTTTCTGTATTGAACCTGAACCGATCCATAAAATCTGATGCCATGCTTACTCAGTTAACCCATTTCTTAGGGTTTTAACTGATGTACCAAGACATGGTGTTTCCAATGAGGCTCCTCATCGACAATTTCATGTGGGTTCTTTCATCCTTTCCAACCCCTATGAGTTGGTCACAACATGTTCTCAAATGTACCTTCATATCACTTGTCCCGTCGAACATTTTGAACTTAGGAGGTTTGTAACTCTCTTGCAGTTCTATGTCCGGCTGAATACACAAATCTTCATAATTCAAACCCTCGGCGCCTTTACCACCTTCGACACTTTGGACTCATCCATTAAGTTTCTCGAGTTCCTTCATCATGTTCTTCATGAGGAGGTCCTTCTCGGCAGATTCCAGTGTATACAGGGTCTGTTGTATAGTGTGGGGTAAGGTTTCCACGTATATGGAGTTGCTTTGATAAACTCCAGTAATTTGGGCGTAGTGGTGGTCGTTGGTCGAGTTTGGGGATCATGGGTAGGTTGTGGTGCATTTTGAGGAGTGTGGTAGGTGGTGGTTTATGGATACTAGGTTGGATGGTGATGATCTTGTGGAGGGGTCGATACTGGAAGGATTAGGATTTTGAGAGGGTGTGGCATATTGATGAGGTGCGGAAGGATTTTGCGGGTGTTGGTTTTGTGTGTTCTGGGGAAGTGATGGGTTTTGGGCGTTTTGTTTGATGTTGTCGGGGACGTTCAGGGTGAGGGAAAGATATTCCAAGTTCCGGACATGCTCAAGTTCCCCTTGTAACTCCAGTATTTTCTGTTCTAACCGTAAGACCAAGTCGTTCTGTGCCGGAGTACTCCGACCATCCGAAGTTTCAACATTCTCTGCGTGAGTAGCGTTGTCTTTCCTAATACCGCTCATATAATCCATTTTGTCTTTTCCTTTGTTTTTGGGATCACGTGGATGAGGAGGAGGTGGAGGACATCAGGATCTGGTATGATATGCTGATGATTCTAGTATGCATGAACCAACCTTAGCGAATGGGAATAAACAAAAGAAAAGAAAACAAAAGGTAAATAAGTCAGTAAGGAGTATTAAAAGGATATTTTCGGTATTTAAACACATATTGCGAAATTATAAATTCGTGTCCTAATTTTGGGGACCTCATTTTGCTCGAGGTAGGCCTAAGAGACATACAGATTATTAGAAAATTGATGCCAATAATTGCGTCATTACATTAATGTGATAAATGGACAAAATCTCTACTAAAACGACAATAATTAGAAAAAGTTACTAATGACATTTGCCTTACAATCAAAGTCTAAAACGAGTCTAGAAAGAAAATAAAACATTGTTCCTAATCTAGGTCCCAGAGGGAACTTCTCCATGTTTGTCCTTCTTGGCTCTATCAATCAGGTTCCCCAGGTCATGCAAGTCCAACAGCAGATATGCCTTTTCTAGATGCCCTCCTTCTTTTCCCTCTGCATTCTGCCAGTCCGAGATCCTTTTCCTCATCTTTCCCTCAAGCTCCATCAACCCCTGCTCCAAAAATTCCAACCCCTATGTTGATTTAGTAGGGATTTCCTTCCACTCATTGATTGCTTCCATGCCCATTTTATGTTGTTCCAATGACTGGCTTCTGACTCGTAAACCCTTTTGCGCAACATCCTGTATTTGACTTGTGCTTCAGTGGCGTCGTCTATAACCCTATTCCTTATATTAATTCCTTGATTGAAATCTCCCGCTGTATCATCTACCAATCATGATGGATAGAAGTACACATGGTCGTCATGATACCGATCTGGCTCGATGGTATCTTTCTCCACAATGATCTTTTGATTCCACATATGTTGTGGCTCGAACTTGAATGGAATTGTGTTCCCCTTGAAGTTTGCTTTGTACTAGACCATGTTGGAAACCCGATGTATGAGAGAAGGAAAGATAACGGAAGGGATTTGCAAATTAATATGAATTCAAATAAAGGGAGAATAGGGGAATGGTATGCATGAAACACTAAAAGGGAAACATGAGCGGGATATTCATGTAGCAACAATCAATAATAAAAAGGAAAAGGAAGAACGTTTATCAGAGAAGACTAATTCCTATAAACAAAATTTTCTATGGTAAGAGCCTAAACATCCCCAGCAAAGTCGCCATGCTGTCGCACCCCTTTTTCTCGCGAAATAATGTTTCGACATGTGACAACTCTTTTAAGGAGGTACTAAAAGAGGAGAGTCTCCACCTAACAGTTTCAGGTGCGTTAGGGCACCTATTTGCGTATGACTCAGGTTTGACTAGTTTTCATCACCAAAGATCGGGTAAGGTATCGAAATTACCTCGAAGAGAAGGTGTTAGGCACTCTTCGAGGTCCACAATTATGGGTCCCAGCCGAACTTGAAATATATGAATTAGTCTGATAAACAAAGATGGAGAAAAACAAGTGTTTTGGAAGTTTTATTATCAAGTGACTTTGAATAAATACAAACACTTGATTCAAAGATAAATAGGGATAAGATGGGTGGTCCTAAGTTTTTTAGCCTAAAGGATCACCCTGTGCAACATAAATAATACTTCGTAACTCCCTCGAGATGGGCTGTTACTTGTATTATTCAGCGGGAAAAAAGTATCATCTCCTAATACCCGATTACTATATTTAAGTTATTACCTAAATTGCACTAGTTAATTCTACATTGAGCCTTATGTGTGCACTACCTTTCCTATACCTATGGTCTAGGAGGCATTTTTACCTCTATTTTGGGTGGTTCTAGACTTGACTTAGGCTGCTCAAAAAATGTTAAAACTAGGGACAATTTAAAACATATAGGATTGCAATTAAATCTAATTAAGGGCTCAAGTTAGCCTCTTCAATTAGACAACAAAGGCACGCAAATAGATTTCTATGTAGGGTATTAGGCAATTTCAGAATTGAGGGGAATTGCAGTCGTTAAACTCTATAGACATTGTTTCTATATGATCTAATTCAGATGTGCAGGCCATTTTTAGACCTATGGTTTCTAAATTTCCAGTTTGTAGGTGCCAGATGATGCTAAATAGATTATTATAGATTATAAGTTGATAAATCTGTAGGCACGATCTCTAAGTGGCTTACACAATAAGGGACTGCAAAACTTATCGGAAGTGATCAAAATTTCTTTTGCCTCTCAATAATCGCATGGATAAACAATAAAACAGCGTTTGAAGAGTCTAATATTAGTACTTTAGAGTGAATAGTGATATCTTATAGGCATGACTTCTAAAGATTGGAGATTGGAACTGATTTTATACATTTAGCTCCTATAGGCATGCTTTCTAGATAGACAATATGGTGCAATAGCGAATTAATTAGTTAAAATCCTATAGGCATGATATCTAATGAACATGGTGCAGATTAAAGAGCAGTTATTCGCAATTATTTCCTATAGGCACGCTGTCTAGCGACACATAGTAGTAGACATGAGAATAAATAGAGCAAGGATGTCTCGATATCATACTAATTAAGTGAGAGTTTGATTCCCTAATGACAAGATCTCTAGTAGTGCACAAAGAGACACATATAATAGGTCGGATAACAAATAGATCATACAAATCTTATAAACATGTCTTCTACCCTTTTCATGCAAATATTAGTTGATACCCATTTTCCAATTTCACTATCACCCCAATTGTAATTATAGAATTATTAAAGACCTAATAATGAATATGATTAGAAAAGTGGTACAAGTAATAACAGTATGCCTAAGACAGGCCCAAAAGCGATACCCAACATTTGCCAGGCCTTCAACTAAACTCTTTCTCCACCAATTAGCACACCCAAATCTCATCAGGGACCTTATCCATCAACATAGCCCAGAAACCATAAGAGAACTGAACCCAAACAAAACAGCCATAGGTTGATCATAAGATCTAGAAACTAATCACTTAAACAAATCAATTTGCACATTCAATAGACAGAAAGAGAGACATAACTTAGTAGTAAATAAAATAAAAAATGAACCTCTAGCCCTAGTGTTTCAGAGTTCACAATGGTCTCGAAATGTACCCCGAGCAGTGCTACACTAGGGAGGTTAATAGAGAAAGCTTTAGTGGCCTTGGCTTTCAGCCGACCATGAGTTATAGGTTTAGAGTAGGGTAAGTAACGAATGAGAGTGTAAAATAGTGATCAAATGGTAGAGTTTGAAGAAGTGCATTTGCATTTTAGAAACAGGCATTGCAGAGGTGATCATACAATGAACATATCAGGAAAGATGGTAAACAAAATTAAAAGACAGGCTGATGTCACAAGTCCACACTTAGCATATTGGGGCAGAGAATATTTTGTCGGAAACAAGGGGGATTATGGATTATGGTATTACAAAAGTAATAAGCAAAGGTGCATTATGCCAAACAAGACAAAAATAGAGCACTAACGTAACAGGTTCAAAGCCTGAGGGTCAAATTATTAACAAGGCAAAACAGAGCCGAATGACATGAGGGAAACTCAACTTAAGAAGCCGTTTTGAAAGGTTCCAACTAATTGCTAGGGAGTACAGAATTTGATAGGCTAAAGACATATTGAGTGATGAAAAAAATCAGAGGAGCAAGTCATAGCCATAGTGAAGGTCTTAACATAGATTATGATATTTTATAGATACGAGTCAATCACTTTAGAGACCTAGAACAAAACAGGAAACAAACTATTTCCATATAGCCAATGTAAACATTCAAAGTGCCAATACATTAGGCTAAACATACTTCAACAAGTCTAAATTGTTCAATTTAAGCATAAACACATTTCAGAACTAGCAATTTAGGCATGAGCAAATGCTAAAGATGTTCATACCACAAAACAGATTCAATACTAGCAAGGTTGCATATAGAGATAGTTTAGAAACACATTAGGTTATGCAATTGCAGAGGCATGAATATGCTAATCTTGAACATAAGAGAATGAACATTGAAAAGGGTAAAGAACTCACCAATTACTGATTCACAAGTAGACGAACAAGAAAGAACAGACTCCACAACACTTTGCACGTCAACAAAGAGCAGTATAACCCATGACCTTAGTGCGTCAAGTTCCCAAGGGATTCAAAGGAACCCAGGGCAGTGCTCACTCAAAGGAAGGTCGAAAATAGAATTTTGATGGCCTTCGCTTTCATCTGGCCAAGATCCAGAATGTAAAACAAGAGAATAAGAGAATAGTAGAGTGAAAACTTTCAGCCTTATAGTGAAAACTTAATGATTAATGTCTGGCCAAAAAGGGAACGGGGGAGGGGTTTATATAGTGGTAAAATCAAGAAAACGTTTTAAGGAAACACTGTAAAATCAACATAAATAAGGAAGTAATAACATGCAGAAATCAATTAAAAAATCAGATTAGGGAAAATTTAGGCAAACCCTATTTGAGAAAAATCAAAGATTCGACCAAAATTTTGGTGAGTCGCCTTGCCATGAACGTATATAAACGGAATACCATCTAGATGTTGAAGGTTGATGACGATTCTACATGATTCCAGGTTTGGTACTTGCCAAAAATAGGCAAATACTAAGTAATACCAAAACCATGTGAGTAACATGGAGATGGAGCATGTATGGAAGACAAATCGTAAGAGGATTCCATATCAAGGTAGAAATCAGAGATAATTGGGGGTGTGACAGCTAGGGTTCATGAAATAGAGAGGAGTGACGGAGAGACAAAGGCAGAGGGTTGGGAAAATGGGTTAGGGTTATGGGGTTATAAGGAAACGGGTGGGATTTTTTTGGCCGTTGATCGTTTTTTATCAACGACTGAGGTTTTAAGGATATCTGGGCCGGGTTTTAGTAATGGGTTAAGGATTAAGGGGTCGTTTGGATTGGGCTGCTGAAGGGGGTGTGATTGGGCTAAGCACTTGGGCCAAAATTGGTCCAAAAATTAGACTAGAATTGGGCTAGTTTAGAAAATAATTTAATTAAGAAAGAATTAATTAATAAAATAACTAAATAGGTATTAAAATATTATTTAAAAAAATAAGTACATTTAAAATAATAGCTGAAGGGTGTAAACATGTGAAAAGTTATTTTAACTCTAGATAAAATGATAAATGCAGTTAATTGCAAAATATAGGCTATCATTGCAAAAATGTGTAACTGGCATAAAAATGCAAATGTAATTATAGAAAATAAAGTAAAATATTTTTAAAAATACATTTGGGTGTAAAATATTAAATTTGGATGATTAAGTTATCACAAAATAATTTGAAGGATAATTATTAGATATTTATACAATAAAAATGTAAAAAGAAATTAATTTTGAGCTTTAAAAATTATGGAAAATTATAGAAAATGCTTGTATAGGTTTGTAAACTAAATGATGATGCA
>ML421368.1:9357-24862 GCA_005239525.1 Nicotiana knightiana | reverse complement strand
CCATACGGAGCTATTCCTAGACTCGGAATCCCAAACGGACCTCTATAACACTGAGATGCCTTCAAATCCAAACTTATAAAATTCTTCTAAAATACTAACTTCCACAATATACGCCGAAACGCTCCCGGGTTATCCAAAACCCGATCCGGACATACGCCCAAGTCCGAAATCATCAGATGAACCTGTTGGAAACTTTAGATCCTGATTCCGAGGTCGTTTACTCAAAATCCTAATCTTAGTCAATTCTTCCAACTTAGCCTTACGAAATGAGAATTTTCCTTCCAATTTGACTTCGAACTTCCCGAAGTTCAACACCGACCACACCTACGAGTCATAACACCTGAAACAAAGTTGCTCATAACCTCAAATGGCTACACGACGTGCTAGAGCTCAAAAGGACCGGTCGGGTCATTACACTCTCCCCCACTTAAACCGACGTTCGTCCTTGAACGTGCTAAGAACTGCTCTGGAGTTATCTGAAATCAAGGTTTAACATTTCGAGCACCTGCCCGTGCTACCACAACCTAGTCGAACACAATAGCTTGATTAAATCTGGAGATTTCTTCTTTATCCATATAATAAGCTCAGAATTCATTCAGACACCTGGAATTTTCTCTAGCGAGGCATAGTTCCAATATATAAACACTGCATCAACTAGCACACGATATACCAGATCATAACTGCATACCCTTACTGAATCGGCACCATGCACCGCACAACTCATCATCTGACCACAATGATGCTTCCTAAACCTTAATAGCCAAGGTCCATGAATATGATGCACCCAATGCACCTCATAACAAATATACATACACCCTGATATAATGCTGACGATACCACCAGAACGGAGGAAACGTGCAGAAATTCATACTCGACTGCAGAGTTAACAAATCCTTGAATACCTCATCTTGACTAGAATCATCACTTCATTATGAACCTGAATAATGGTATTTTTTCTTTAATATACACTTCACATAACCTCATCGCACTGATCCCTGATCCGATAATCTCGTCTCACCCAGTACAAACTGCTCAGACAACAAACCACCCCAACATGACCAACAGCCTCACATGATACCACATCGCGCTAATAGGCCATAACTCGAACATGATAATAAGAAACGACTCAGGACGGAACTATTCAGCACACTCAACTAATATGAATTCTTACAAGAAAATAGGAAATAAAACACAAGAAAAGAAATACATATTATCCCTTCTCATCATCACACTATTGCGGCGTGCAACCCGATCCAAATAACATACTCGTGGCGGCGTGCCACTGGATCCCATCATAAAACTCACATAAGGAAATATATATACGGAGCTGATTTTCTCACTATTACAATTTACTGAATATCGATCATAAGCACGCTAAGGGCATAATACCCTCCTAGGGAGACTGATAAAGCTGTAGGCTAATTAACTCAAGCACAACTGAAGTGCGATATATATATACACTCTAGATCTCAAGGGCTATCCTGCTCACATAACATCCCCACCACGCGGGACATCAACACATAGGAAATTATCAAGCCGTTTCACATCTCGCACGGCACAATCACAATAACACACGAATTTGACGAAGACGGAACAACACCCGCTGTTCTAATACCTTTCCATGAGAAACGCTCTACTCAAAGGAACATGTCTGGATCATATGGAGCCCATAATCATATTTAAATGCATCCACAACCATCGAGCCACCTTAACCCACCTTCTCTCATAATACACACGAACAACCATCATTACCGGGACTAACACCCCATGATCCATAATCAACTGAGCCGAACGCCCTTCAGGTGTAATTTCTCAATTAAGCAATATTGCACTTTTTTGTACTCAGTCCAAATCTGAAATCCATCAAGTGACTACATGTCATAATTTACACAATATTTTCGCGGTCATGCTTCCACGACCTTCCACACAAGGCAACAAGTATGCCCATCCTAACACCGACCACACTAAGGCCGTAAAACACATCGAGAACCCAGGACCAGGGTTCAAAGCCTCCTTCACCGAATACCGATCTCAGGTGACACTGAAGATAACACCATCTTACTCTAAACTTTCAAATAACTTTGTCTTGCTCTTCCGAGCTCATGACATCCTTATAAACATCGGACCTAAATCTCGATTCTTACTCCCAGTTACATACTGCTTACAGCACCTAACATGCCAATACGAGGTAGCGCAAGAATTCCATCACAACTTTCGAACCACCAATAGGGTGAACACTTCATCATGTAGAAACTTTTTACTTGACTCAATTCAAGAGTACCATCTCAACACACGAGTGAATTCCCATTATCACCCAATCATGCAAATCCTTAAGTAGTAGTCTATACCACCATAACCCTTTCGGGGTCCGCCTACACTTGAGCCATAGCACTCAAATGCTCTCACATGAGATCCGTTACGACGGCCGACAAGCCCCGCACACAGCGGCACAAACCATATGCCTAACTAAATTACATCAAAGGAACCCTTCACTGCCATAAATGTGCCAGTTCAACCATTGCTAATCAATTTATCTTCTTTTAATCATCTTCATTTGCATTAGGAATAATAACAACTTCCTTCAACCCATAGCAAACTCAACCCTCACTCATCCCGAGTGACCTTGATTCACGAGACTACGCTGCCCAAATCCCGCAACCCGTCTCATACCCTTCTGATAATTCTTTTCTTAAATCCGGAGTCTATTTATCTCACTCCTCCAATGCTATCATGCGTGTTGAAACATATCATAGAACATTCCAACCATACTTCCTTTTTTCTCAGAGATTACTCTGCAAAAGCTCGATTCTCGATCATAATGCTGCCTGAAATCCTTAAACGCCACATTCTTGACTTTTGAACTCACTAGGACCGCTATTGAGAGTCACCCACTCTGTCTGGCCCCGAATACAATCAACTCCAGGGCTCTCCTAGCACAGGAACATCATTTTTAATGAAACACGTGACTGAGTCACTAACCTGACAACTCACCTATGACTTAAGAAAAATGCTAGATCTTCCAGAGCCTAACCATGGCCCGACAGGGCCAACTTTTGCACACATTCATCAAATCCCACGCACAATCAGCATTTTACTCCTTTCCCTTAGCTGAAACAACTTGCCAACACGGAGACAATTCGCAACCATATGAGAAGACAGCCCTACAGCCCTACTGTAGATGGTGGGACTCCCCCACTTAGCCCGAAGCCACTCCTTGCACCACTCTAGACCATGTTGAGACCCTTTCTCCTTTGATAACACGATCCCTGCCAACTGCATTCTTCAACACTTCTTCTCGATACTCTGACCCCAAGCAACCGAAGAAACCATAGCACCGCCAAACCTAACACATTCCATCCGATCAATGACGACGACTACACGTCACAGGTGCATATCCCACCTCACTTGAAGACACCCAGTCTTACTACTTTATCAACTCCAACCAGACCATCCAGAATCCAAATGCCTTTCCTCTACCGGAACTAAAACACCGAAATCTCAAAATCAAACTCTGAGAAGACCTCCCTTCAACCATTCATCACCCCCAACGTACGGGCAAGCATTCTATCATCATATCAGCACCACGCGACAATCAAGTGCAAACATCATCACCTCCCGAGCATGGCCTTATGGCTCCCAGAAACACAGCCATTGAGCTGAAATAACATAATACCCTTTTGCAGGGCCATAACAACAACCACGACCATTTACACATGGAAGCATCTCAGATTAAATTCGTAGCACCATTCCCATTCCTCAAATTTCTGATCCATAGCAAGCACTTCGTGACGCGTAAGATTGAGTAGGAATGAACATAGGCATAAGTATCACGCCCCAAACTAGGGGAGGCACGACTGGCACTCGATACTGTATTCGATCAAGTTAGCCACTAAACATACTAACTAACTAAACTGGGGGCCAAACAGATCGGGCAGCACAACATCTGAAATACTAATCCTGGACTGTTAAGGTCATGACCTGAATAAAAATAAGCCATATAAACAAAGGTAGACAAACAAAAATAATAAAGTACTAGTTGGATGACGAGGCCACGACTGAAGACATACATGCCCACACACACATATATACATGCCAAGCCTATGGGCTGGAGACTGAAAGCTGAAAAAAGAAACCCAGAATACTATGTCCACAATCGCCTCTAAGAGTGTCATAAGCACTGTCGGGACAAGGCCCCGACTATATCCAAACTGACAACAAAAGTAGCCATCCTACGAAAGCTCCAAGAAGAAGTGGAGCTTACCAACTCACAGCTGAACCCCGAAATCCTAGCGGAGGGGTCGATTAGAGTCCCTACCTGGATCTGCACGTACGGAACAAAAATACAGTGTCCCCAGGCAACGGGACATCAGTACGAATAAAAATGTACTGGTATGTAAGGCAGAACGTAGAATCATACATAGTTGATGTAAAAAGAGTAATAGAGATACCACCTGACACTGAAACTCTGATAGCCTCCATGGCCGACATCCGACCTCATAGTAATCAAATATGCATGTTATGATCATGTAATCGTATGTCGTGAATACATATATATTGATGAAAATGCATGACATACCCAACCAAATGCTAGCAATGGCGATCTCTCCTGGTAGCTAACCGGTGTCATATTGCCAACCTGTAGCCATCTGTACAATATATATAGTCTTTCGGGCAAATAAGCCCCTTACCTCCGATTATAGCTCGAAAACCATGCATAATATGCCATGTATGATATGAACTTTGAATGCACATAATAGGCCATAAGAAGAACTTATCCAATCTTGGCTCATTGGTACTCTTATTCTCATAATCTCATAATCACCTTCATATCGCATACAAATGTCTCATGGAACCTCATATGTTTTTTTGAATAAGCTTGAAAACTTAAATCGACTTTTAGAAAGATAACTTAACTCTTAAGATGTTCATAAAAAGCTTAAGGTGATTCACTTAGTCCTTATACCTGATTTCTTGAAAATTAGTAAAAGAAAGTATTTCAAAAATCAAGTATTTTAGTAGTTTAAACATAAAAATTATATTTGAGATTTTTGGAAATCGACGTATCACATTAGAGATTTTTAAAATACACTTTAACAAGGAATAAGGAATGATCGCAAATATTAAATGCCTTTATTTTTAAGTCACACAACCCAAAGACGAATAAGAATTCATATATATAGACATATAGTTAAGAAAGCCGACAAAATGACATATATAGATGTTGAATACCATATTTAACCGAACGAGTGGAATATCAACTTAATAGCATCATGAAAATACATAAGCTACGATCCCAATGCCTTTCACAGAAGGTCTTTCTAGCAATAGAATAGTAAAATATAACATTTGGCGTCTTAGGAATTTCCCAGAATTTGTGCTAAAAGGAAGGACGGACTTTAGCCTTAACATACCTCTCCAACGAACGTCTGAATGCCTGTAGTTCCTTCACGAAAATTTTTCCTTACGTCCTAAGCTTCGCAAAAAATATATATATGCAGCTTATACGCACCTATAAACAATTCATAATTGAGTTTAAATCGACAGATTTTCCATATGACCCTAACTTGGTGAAATGTCCGTAGAACTTTGCAAAAACGATCATAAAAGAGTCCCAAGATGATTAACTTGGAAAACCAAGTATAAAGCCTGAAGACCAGAAAGAACAACAAATTCCTATCTTCCAAAAATAGCTATAAACACAGCTAACAGAAGGGGGAAACAATTGCAAAGCGTAGAGATTGTGTTTCCAGACACGGGGGCAAACTTTAACGATAGAAATCGTTAAAAACACACCTTAATCACTCAAGAACACCATTGGACATTCTCTTCAGCTTGTTCACTGTTTTGGGACTAAAATGAAATGTTTTGGGGTCTTAAAAGTCGAATTTGTCGACTTATACCACTTGTTTGACCCGACCCGATTCGCGACCCGGTTTCAGCCCGGACAGTCCGCGGTAAAATAGTCATAACGCTTTACTCCGATGTCAGTTTGATGTGATTTTTTTTGGTTACGAACTAGACTTGTAGGCCATCTATTAGGTAGGTTGTGGGTCCCATGACTCTTTATATATTAGGAGAAATGATCTGATACATTTTACCCAAAGTTTAGAAAATTTATTAGAGAAATTTACGATAACTTTTGCCGACCTTTATTTTGCAACTTGCTTGACTCCAAAACTTAACATGTGACCAGTGTGATATTATAATACCTCCTAACACATTATTCTTAGCATATTAGACACTCTTAGTCTTATCCCATAGGTGCAAGTTAACTTAAACCTTCCGAATGCGCGGGGTGCTACCCGAGCCATTTCTTTAACCACGATCCTTTGTTTAAGGGATTTCTTTGACCTAAAGATTTAGTTTAGTTCCTTGATATTACCACACATTTTCAGTCTTATTCTCCCAATTTGCTATACCGAATCATATATACCTAATATAACAACGCCCTGTTACGTATATTACGTAAGAGAAGAGAAAAAAACACATGGGGTCTCACAGTCTCCCCCCCTTAAGAACATTCATCCGCGAATGGGTCAAGTCAATTCCTTGGTTTCATTTCTTTTCCACTAATACGTTATTTGCGAGGCTATATTTGTTACATTTGCAAAGCATAAATCAAATTTTGAAGATTCCAATTACTAGGCCTCGTATAACTATCTCGCAATAAGAAATTTAAATTGCACTTTCAACTCATTTGAAATCCAATTAAGTTGTTGTAAAGGAATAATTGCCAATTATTTAAATGCGACTCACCTTAAGTCGTAAATAGTTGGGGGTACTTCTTCCTCATTTCCTCCTCAGCTTACCAGGTCATTTCCTCGAAGTTGTTATTTCGCCATAACACTTTCACGGAAGCCACTTCTTTACTTTGAAGCTTTCTTACATACCGATCTAAAATAGCTACTGGTACCTCTGTATCAGATAAGTCTTCAGCAATGTGAATATCCTCAATGGGCGTAATACGTGAAGGATCTCCAATGCACTCCGCAACATAGATACATGAAACACAGGATGGACTGCTTCCAATTCTGAAGGCAAATCAAGCTGGTACGCCACCCTACCAATCCTCCGAATAATCTTATACAATCCAATATACATGGGGCTGAGCTTCCCCTTCTTTTCAAATCGCATGACGCCCTTCATAGACGATACTTTCAGGAAAACCCAATATTCTACATCAAACACTAAGTCTCGTCATCGAACATCNCTTCTTTCCAAATCGCATGACGCCCTTCATAGGCGATACTTTCAGGAAAACCCAATCTTTTACATCAAACTCTAAGTCTCGTCGTCGAACATCTGCATAAGACTTCTGCCGACTTTGTGCTGTACGCAGCCGATCTCTAATAAGTTTTACCTTTTCCATTGCTTGCTGGACTAAATTAGGACCTAGCAACTCGGCTTCCCCGACCTCGAACCAACCGATTGGCGACCTACACGTCCGCATGTGTAATGCTTCATAAGGAGCCATCTGAATACTAGCTTGGAAGCTGTTATTATAAGAGAACTCAATAAGAGGTAGATGATCAGCCCAACTTCCTTTAAAATCTAGCACGCAGTCACGTAACATATCCTCAATTGTCTGAATAGTACGCTCTGCCTGTCCATCAGTTTGTGGATGAAAAGTGGTGTTAAGATTTACCTGCGTGCCTAGACCCTTCTGAAAATATTTCCAAAAATGTGATGTAAATTAAGCCCCTTGATTAGAGATAATAGATAATGGCACTCCGTGAAGGTGAACAATCTCTCGAATGTAAAGCTTGGCAAAATTCTCGGCTAAATATGTCATCCTGACTAGCAGTAAATGAGCAGATTTCTTAAGCCTATCTATAATTACCCAAATAGAATCATACCTTCGTGGAGTGCGAGGCAAACCAGTGATGAAATCCATATTTATCATGTCCCATTTCCATAATGGAAGCTCAATATACTGAGTTAGGCCTCCAGGCCTCTGATGTTCGGCTTTAACTTGCTGGCAGTTGGGACATTGGGCTACCATCTCCGCGATATCTTTTTTCATTCCATTCCACTAATAGATATGTCGAAGGTCCCGATACATCTTTGTCGCTCCAGGGTGAACTACATATCTAGAATAATGGGCCTCCGAAAGAATCTTGGTGCGGATCTCTCCGACTGTCGGTACACATAAGCGGCCCTGGTATCTAAGGACTCCATCTCCAGTTAGCTCAAATAAAGGTTGTCGCTGCTGTGGAATACTTTCCCTCAGTTTTATAAGCTCAGGATCCTCGTGTTGTCGCTCTTTTACTTCAGTAACAGAAGAAGATTTTTCCGTATTCTGAACGAGAATGCGTCCACCCTCTGCGTCTACCAAACGCACCTGCAAACTAGCTAGCTGGCATAGATATCTAGTCATCTTGACCTTATCAATTTCAACATGGCTTTGACTGCCCATGGACTTCCGGCTAAGGGAATTAGCAACAATATTAGCTTCGCCGGGATGATATAAAATATCAACATCATAGTCCTTTAGTAATTCTAGCCATCTTCTTTGTCGTAGGTTCAGCTCCCTCTGTTTAAATAAATACTGAAGGCTCTAGTGGTCGATGAAAACATCAATATGAACCCCATATAGATAATGCCGCCAAATCTTTAGGGCAAATACAACTGCGGCTAACTCAAGATCGTGCGTAGGATAGTTCTGTTTATGTTTCCGCAACTATCTGGAGGCGTACGCGATAACCTTACCATGCTACATAAGAGCACAACCTAGGGCAATTCTCGAGGCATCAAAATATACAACATAACCCTCGGTTCCATCCGAAAGAGTCGAGACAGGTGTCGTAGTAAGCCTTTTCTTTAGCTCCTGAAAACTGTGTTCACATGCCTCAGTCCACTGAAACTTAGCTCGCTTATGTGTCAGTTTTGTCAATGGTGTAGAGATAGAGGAAAATCCATCCACAAACCTTCGGTAATACCCTGCCAAGCCTAAAAAGCTACGAACCTCGGTCGGATTCAAGGGCCTCGGCCAAGTCATCACAGCTTCAATCTTTTGGCCATCAACCTTGATACCATCGCCGGTAATAACATGACCATGAAAAGCTACAGAATTTAGCCAAAATTCACATTTAGAGAATTTAACATATAACTTGTAGTCCTGGAGAGTCTGCAATACAACTCGCAAGTGGTCCGCATGCTCGGCTTCCGATCGTGAATATATCAGGATGTCTTTAATAAACACAATCACAAATTCATCCAAGAATGGTTTGAATACCCGGTTCATAAGATCCATAAAGTCTGTTGGGGAATTTGTAAGCCCGAAATACATGACAAGGAATTCAAAATGGTCATACCTCGTCCTAAATGCTATTTTTGGGATATCAATATCCCTGACTCGTAGTTGATGATCAGATCGCAAGTCGATCTTCGAAAAGCATTTGGCACCTTGTAACAGGTCGAACAAGTCATCAATCCGTGGAAGAGGATACTTATCCTTGATAGTGACTTTATTTACTTGCATGTAGTCAATACACATCCGCAAGGAGCCATCTTTCTTTCGAACAAAGAGCACTAGAGCACCCCATGGGGATGTACTTGGCCTAATAAAGCCTTTATCGAGCAAGTCCTTCAGTTGTTCCTTCAATTCCCTTAGCTCAGTAGGAGCCATTCTGTAGGGAGGAATAGATGTAGGTTGCGTATTAGGAAGCAAATCTATAGTGAAATCATTTTTCCTTTCGGGGGGAATTCCTNGGCTGCATTACCTTTCCATTCAAGGACAGGTTCACCAGGAAAATGAAATCGGACCAACTTTGCACGACAATAAATATTAGCATAACAAGCTGCAAACCAATCCATACCCATAATGACATCGAATTCTAGCATAACCAATTCAACTAAATCAACAGAGGTTGGACGGTCATTAATTAAAACTGTACAACCTCGATAGACATGACTAGCTACAATAGAGTCGCCAACTGGCGTAGACACCTCAACTGACTGTGGCAACAACTCAGATCTCATGTCAATATTACCAGCAATAAATGGAGTAATATATGAAAATGTAGAGACGGGATCTATCAATGCCTAAATGGCATGAGAATGTATTGCCAATGCACCTGTGACAACATCTGGGGTTGCCTCTGAATCCTGTCGGCCTGTGAGTGCATAAAAGCGGTAAGGGCCACCATTAGAACCTGAGGTGTCTCCTCCACCTCTCCCCCACCACGGCCCTGAGTAGGTTATGGACCTGGTCGGGGAGCACGGACTGAGGGCGAAGAGGCTGCTGTGGATCCTGAAGGCTGAGCTGGTGTACCCCTGCCTAACCCCGGGCACCGGCTAATAAAATGTCATGTCTGCCCACAATGATAACATGCACTCGAACCCTGTCTACACTGCCCGGTGTGCAGCTTCACGCACTGAGTACATGGAGGAGTAGGCTGTCTCATCTGTGCAGAATGCTCCTGTCGACGGCCCTCAGGCTGGCCTGAGCTCTACCGCGGTCCTAACTGAATATAACGATCAAACCACTAGCCCTGCATATGTGGTGGGAAACTACCTGCTGACTGAGGTGGATATCAATGGAGTGGGGCCCTAAAATCACCCCGTAGGTCCCTATAAGACCCCATAGTACGAGCCCTCTTACTCTGCTCCCTATCTCTGCGAGTATCACGAATCCGGTGGGAAAGGTCCTCTG
Organism: Nicotiana knightiana; assembly: GCA_005239525.1. NCBI lineage: Eukaryota > Viridiplantae > Streptophyta > Magnoliopsida > Solanales > Solanaceae > Nicotiana > Nicotiana knightiana. Next base: position 14,208 of record ML421368.1, on the reverse strand, counting down.
TAGTCTGAGCGAAAGCCTGTATGCGGGAAATATCTACATCATCCGATAGGGATGCTACCCTACATTCTCTAATCAGATGATCCCCCAAACCATCTATATAATGATGAACTCTAGCCCTCATGGTACGTACGATATCTGGTGCATACCTCGCCAAGGAATTAAACTTATGGCTATAATCCCTCACACTCGTATCCCCCTACTTCAGGCTAAGAAACTGGTCAAGACGAGCCTCCCGAACCTCCCGTGGAAAATAATGGGCTAAAAAAGCCTCAGAGAAGTCCTCCCACTCTGCTGGCGGAGCATCAGGTCTTCTAGATCTCTCCCATGCCTCATACCATAGGATGGCTACATCAAGTAGTCGAAAAGAAGCCAACTCCACAGCCTCAGTGATGGAGGCATGAATCACCCTCAATACTCTATACATATGATCTATAAAGTCCTGGGGATTCTCAGTGGAACTGGATCCATTAAATAATGGAGGGGCCAAGTGAAGAAACTCTCATACCGTCAAACTTCCTGTCCGATCTCTCCGGGAATCTGCTCTCGACTCTAGTTGTCGCTCATGAATAGAAACCATCCTAGTCAGCAATTGAACTGCCTCCCTCATCCCCTGCTCCCCAGTCTCTGATGGGGGAACAACAGGTGTTGGAGGTCCTGTGTCTTTAGCTGCCTCATGTACCAATGGAACTGGTGCGGCTGGGGGTACTGCATCTCTTTGGGCTCCAACAAGTGTTGGGGAAGCTGAAACTAGGGGTACTAGAGGCTCACTATGTCCCTCTAAGGGAAATCTATCCCTCTGACCCGGTGGGGAACGACTAGTACCTTCCCCCGGATCCATACCTATCTCTCGATGTGCCATCTTCTGAGCGTAGGTAGCTTGTTAGATAAGAAACACAAAGCACGATTTAGGTTTCACATGTTCTTATAACTTTTCTCTATAGCACGATCTATTAATTGAAAGAAACGTAACCATTCCTAAATGCCTCATAGCCTCTTGATTATAAGTGTGGTGCACAATACACCCATAAGCAAGACTCTACTAGACACGGCTTGTGGGCTCCCTGGGATACGAACTGCTCTAATACCAAGTTTGTCACGCCCCAAACTAGGGGAGGCACGACTGGCACTCGATACTGTATTCGATCGAGTTAGCCACTAAACATACTAGCTAACTAAACTGGGGGCCCAACAGATCGGGTACCACAACATCTGAAATACTAAGCCTGGACTTTTAAGGTCATGAACTGAATAACAATGAGCCATATAAACAAAGGTAGACAAGCAAAAATAATAACGTACTAGCTGGCCGACGAGGCCGCGACTGAAGACATACATGCCTACACACATATATATATATATACATGCGAAGCCTATAGGCTGGATACTGAAAGCTGCAAAAAGAAACCCAGAATACTATGTCCACAATAGCCTCTAAGAGTGTCATAAGCGCTGTCGAGACAAGGCCCCGACTATACCCAAACTATACAACAAAAGTAACCATCCTACGAAATCTCCAGGAAGAGGTGGAGCTTACCAACTCACAGCTGAACCCCGAAATCCTAGCGGAGGGGTCAATTAGAGTCCCTACCTGGACCTGCACGCACGAAACAAAAATGCGGTGTCCCCAGGCAACGGGACATCACTACGAATAAAAATGTACTGGTATATATNCCCGACTATACCCAAACTATACAACAAAAGTAACCATCCTATGGAAGCTCCAGGAAGAGGTGGAGCTTACCGACTCACAGCTGAACCCCGAAATCCTAGCGGAGGGGTCGATCAGAGTCCCTACCTGGACCTGCACGCACGAAACAAAAATGCAGTGTCCCCAGGCAACGGGACATCAGTACGAATAAAAATGTACTGGTATGTAAGGCAGAAAGTAGAATCATACATAGCTGATGTAAAAAGGGTAATAGAGATACCACCTGACACTGAAACTCTGATAGCCTCCATGGCCGACATCCGACCTCATAGTAATCAAATATGCATGGTATGATCGTGTAATCGTATGTCGTGAATACATATATATTGATGCAAATGCATGACATACCCAACAAAATTCTATCAATGGCAGTCTCTCCCGGTAGCTAACCGGTATCATATTGCCAACCTGTAGCCATCTGTACAATATATATAGTCTTCCGGGAAAATAGGGNGTATGTCATGAATACATATATATTGATGCAAATGCATGACATACCCAACCAAATGCTAGCAATGGCGGTCTCTCCCGGTAGCTAACCGGTATCATATTGCCAACCTGTGGCCATCTGTACAATATATATAGTCTTTCGGGCAAATAGGCCCCTTACCTCCGATTATAGCTCGAAGTCCATGCATAATATGCCATGTATGATATGAACTTTGAATGCACATAATAGGCCATAACAAGAACTTAGCCAATCTTGGCTCATTGGTACTCTTGTTCTCATAATCTCATAATCACCTTCGTATCGCATACAAATGTCTCGGTGAACCTCATATGTTTTTTGAATAAGCTTGAAAACTGAACTCGACTTTTAGAAAGATAACTTAACTCTGAAGATGTTCATAAAAAGTTTAAGGTGGTTCACTTAGTCCTTATACCTGATTTCTTGATAATTAGTAAAAGAAAGTATTTCAAAAATCAAGTGTTTTAGTAGTTTAAACATAAAAATTATATTTGAGATTTTTGGAAATCGACGTATCACTTTAGAGATTGTTAAAATACACTTTAACAAGGAAGAAGGACTAGTCGCAAATATNTCTTAGGAATTTCTCAGAATTCGTGCTAAAAGGAAGGACGGAGCTTAGCCTTAACATACCTCTCCAACGAACGTCCGAATGCCTGTAGTTCCTTCACGAAAATTGTTCCTTACATCATAAGCTTCACAAACACTATATATATATATATGCAACTTATACGCACTTATAAACAGTTCATAATTGAGTTTAAATCGGTAGATTTGCCATATGACCCTAACTTGACGAAACGTCCGTAGAAATTTGTAAAAACGATCATAAAAGAGTCCCAAGATGATTACCTTGGCAAACCAAGTATAAAGCCTGAATAAATAGCAAGAACGACAAATTCCTATCTTCCAAAAATAGCTCCAAACACTGCTAATAAAAGGGGGAAACAATTGCAAAGCGTAGAGATTGTGTTTCTAGGCACGGGGGCAAACTTTAACGATAGAAATAGTTAATAACGTACCTTAATCACTCAAGAACACCATGAGACTTTATCTTCAGCTTGCTCAATATTTTGGGACTAAAATGAAATGTTTTGCGGTCTTAAAAGTCGAATTTGCCGACTTATACCACTTGTTTGACCCGACCCGATTCGAGATCCGGTTTCAGCCTGGACAGTCCGCGGTAAAACAATCGTAACTCTTTACTCCGATGTCGGTTTTATGTGAGGTTTTTTTGGTTGCGAACTAGACTCGTAGACCATAGATTAGGTCGGTTGTGGGTCCCATAACTCTTCATATATTAGGATAAATGATCTGATACATTTGACCCAAAGTTTAGAAAATTTATTAGAGAAATTTACGATAACTTTTGCCGACCTTTATTTCGCAACTTGCTTGACTCCAAAAATTAACATGTGACCAGTGTGATATTATAATATATCCTAACACATTATTCTTCGCATATTAGACACTCTTAGTCTTATCCCACAGGTGCAAGTTAACTTAAACCTTCCGAACGCGCGGGGTGCTACCCGAGCCATTTCTTTAACCATGAACCTTTGTTCAAGGGATTCTTTTGACTTAAAGCTTTAGTTTAGTTCCTTGATATTACCACACATTTGCAGTCTTATTCTCCCAATGTGCTATACCCAATCATATATACCTAATATACAAATGCCCTATTACGTATATTACGTAAGAGAAGAGAAAAAAACACATTGGGTCTCACAATAAGCCTCAAAGGAATCAACTCGCACGATGAAGAATCAAGTAGGGAAGTACTCCTAACAGCCCTGTAGCCTCTCGAAGATAACTGCAACGTCTCCGTACCGATCCGCAAGACTCTACTATACTTGCTCATGACTCGTAAGACCTACGAGAACCTAGCGCTCTGATACCATGTTGTCACGACCCAAAATCCATAAGGTCGTGATGGCGTCAGACACAAGATCAGGCAAGCCAAAACATTAACTAATCGAAATAACTTTCCTTTTAAAAATATTTATTAAAACACTTCCTTTCACTTCATTACATTATAACCAAATAAAAGTTTGTTCATTAAAACAGTGGTTTAAAAGATTACACTTAAGCAATTATATGCCAATACATATCCCAGAACCCGGTGTCACAAGTACTTGAGCAACTTCTAAGAATTTATACAATTATATATCGCTTGCCCGAGGAACAAATTGGACAAAGGCTCAACATAAGGTATAAATACATAGGAGGGAAACTCTGTCAGCTGCGGAACGCCTCCGAATAAATGCAGCCCGTATAAGTCTCCAAGTCAATCACTATGCTATGAAGGTACGTGTGCAACAAAATGCACAGCAAGTCTAGCATGAGTATATAAACAGATATGTACCCAGTGAGTATCCCGTCTAATCTCGAAGAAGTAGTGACGAGAGGTCGACTTGACACTCACTAAGGTCCAATAATATAAATGAAATAAAATATAATGAAAGTGGTAGGCATGTAAAGGCAGTTAAGCAACAAAATATATATATGATGCACAGAATTCCGAGTAATTTCAAAAAAATGAGTGAATAAGTAGTTTCTCTTACATTTTCCCCAAATATCTGTCAAGTCCTTATCCACGAAGTTATTTAACAATCTATATCCTTAAATCAATTTAACAATTTAAGTCACAAGGGGTATGTCATATGTATATATA
>MDKJ01080311.1:0-20639 GCA_005239525.1 Nicotiana knightiana | reverse complement strand
TTTCTTCGGATAACTTTTCTTCGTATAACTCTTCATTTATTTCTATTTCATCATCTGTTAATTAATATATACTATCATAGCTCTTCTGTTTGTTTACTACTAATCCAGAAGCCTTTGAAAAATTTAGAAAACAATTAAATAAGAGCTGGACAGAGATGGCATCTCCTCTGCATAAAAGAAGCATATCATCTGCAAAACCAAGTTGTACAATCTTCATTTTCTCGCATCTGGGATGACAATTGAAATTTGGATTGTTTTTTAGAGTTTTGCGGCTTCTAGTGATGTATTCCATATTTAACACAAATAGGAAAGGCGATAGGGGGTCACCTTGCCTTAGACCTCTTTTGGCATCAAAGGGCTTGCAAGGCTGACCATTTATCAGTACTGAGTAGGAGAATGTTTTCACACATTGCATGATCCACCTTGTAAACCTTCCTGGGAATTCCAGACCATCCATCACTTGCTCCAAGAATACCCACTCTACTGAGTCATACGCCTTTTGCATATCCAATTTTATCATACACCTTGGGGAGATCCCCTTCCGCTCATAACTCTTCACCAACTCATGTCTTAGGATTATATTATCAGAAATGACTCTACCTGGGACAAAAGCAGATTGAGAATTGTCCAACATCTCATCCATCGCATCCTGGAGTCTCTGGACAAGTATTTTTGAGATGAGTTTATACAAGATTGTGCAGTAAGATATAGGTCGATAATCCTCTATGGATGATGGGTTCTTCACTTTTGGAATCAAAGTTACTGCAGTGCAATTTATTGGTTTGAACATGTTTGTTGTCTCAAAAAACTGCAAGACAACTTTGGTGATTTTATCTCCAATGACAGGCCATGCCTTCTTGAACAAACATGCATTCAACCTATCTGATCCTGGTGCTTTCAGATCATCTATCCCCCATAGAGCTTTTTCTACCTCTTCTCTTGTTACTTGGGCAATCAATTTAAGTTGCTGATTCCTTCTCAGAGTTGGCCCCTGCTTCATTACTTGCAATTGTATTGCTAGTACAGCCTTGGCAGCAGTTCCCAGCAGGGATTTATAATAGTCAATTATCTCAGCTTCTATGTGTCTTTCTCTGTTTGTAGCAAATACCCCTTCAGACTGTTCAGCTCCCTTACGTAGTTCTGTGAGTTCCTAGCCTTGATATTTGCAAAGAAGTATGCTGAATTTGAGTCTCCAAGTTGTAACCATTTCACCCTAGACTTCTATCTATATATACTTTCTTCAATATGATCCCACTTCTCTATTTTGTTTTTCAGCTTTATCTCTTCCTCAATTAGCTCATGTTCTCTCAAGTTTGTAGCCATCTTCTCCTGGACTTCCTTTAATTGTTCCCTAAGATATTTCAGCTTCTTATCCAATCCCATATAGTGTTGTGTATTTAATGTCTTGAGCTCTTGCTTGACCTCTTGAAGTTTTTCCCAGATACTGCCCATGCTGCTCAACTTCAATTCTTTGCACCACCACTGTTTTATCAAGGGAATAAACCTTTCATCCTCCGCTAGGCAGTTCAAAAATCTAAATGGTTTTCCTCCCTTGCCTCTTCTCCTTCCAAATTGGATTCTTAGGGGGGAATGATTCGACAAGTATGGTTCCATTATTCGCACTTGCAATGTTGGCATTGTGGTCATCCAATCTCCATTTATTATTGCTCTATAAATTTTACTGTAGACATGATTGTTTGTCCAAGTATAGTTTTTTCCCATATACTGTAATTCAGTCATACCAGTATCAAATAGAAAGTCTCAGAAATCTTTGATTTCTTCAGTCATACCAGTATCAAATAGAAAGTCTCTGAAATCTTTGATTTCCACTCCTGTACAGGGGATCCAAATTGTCTGTCTTTAGGATGCAATACTGTGTTGAAATCTCCCATGATGAGCCATGGTCCCTACTGAGTAGTTTCCAAGGCTTTAAGTTTCATCCATAACCTCTCCCTATTCTTTATGTTGTGTAAACCTGATATGCTCAAATTACACCTTAAAATAGTGTAAAGTGATCGATGTCAAATATAGTAACCCAACGAGGTTGGGTTCGAATCCTACAGGGAATAGGCGTGAAAAGTTTACTTGAGTAGTGTGAATCTTAAATTAAATCGTATTTCTATTCCGTTAGAATAACAAGAGTATGGTAGTAGATTGGATTGTAATTTTGTGAAATAGTAACAAGTATGATTAAATAAGGTTGTAATTAATTTGATTATCTAAACCAAGGTTGTGTCCCCTTCAATGAAATGTAATGCTATCGGTATTAATATGATATATTTCTAATGGAAGGTCCTTTTGATATGCAAATGATTTCTAAATGACTACCCAATATTTTCTAATAGTTGGGTAGTATTTCTCTTTATGATTTTTCGAAATTTCAAAGAGTTTGCAATTAAGAGTAATCAATTTATGCCAAATAAAACCCACTTATTCCTAAGTGATTCTATTAAACAAGGTTTAAATCCTTGAGTTTTTGATATTTACTTCTACCAAACCCTACCTTAATTTTCCAAGTGAATAAAGAATATAATGGAACATGTTAATGTTTGCAACCACCAACAATAAATGAAGAATGAGGAGTGAATAAATATCAACCAACCATTATACATATATTCAATGTTAAACACCCATTGATATTACACCTATTTAGGGTCGATACCTTAGTATTTAAAGTTAGCTACACATCCTGAAATACAAAAAGATGAGAATATTAAATGCCATAAAGCTTACAAAGTGCAAGATTCTTCACTCTTAAAGCTTCCAAAAAATGGGAATATTCAAAGCTTGGAATGTAGCTCAAATTTCAAACAAGATGCCCCCACAAAACCCCGATAAATCTATTTATAATGGACTAAAACTCGGGGCCAATTTCGAACAAAAATGCCCTTCCAGGTCAAATATGCGACCGCATTTCTATCGCATAACAGATATGCGGTCCGCATTCTCTTCAAGTACACCGCATCTTCGAAACCTTAGGTTCCAGGAAGTCGTCACATTCATGTTATGCGGTCCGCATTGTTGATATGCGGCCGCATAGTGTCATCGCATTTATGCTCTCAGCCACTCCTACAGGAGGTTTGTGATCCATTATGTGGCCCGCAAACCTGTTATGCAGTTGCATAATGGACCGCATTTCTTCACTTGGATTTGGCCAAACTAACTATTGGACTCTGCGGTTCCCCTGAGCTTTATGTGGTCTGCATGTTGGCTTTGCGGTCTGCATTTTCAACTCTGTGGTCGCATTGTGTCTATTCTTGTCCTTTTGCGGGTTTTTGATTCCATTTTCATGTTTTTGGGTCCTCAAGCTTCATGCACTGCAACATCAAAATTACATAAGTATAAAAGAAAATTGTATTTAAAACGAGCAAAAATGTAAGCAATTGGTATTAAATGTGCCGAAATTCTCCGGCACATCAACACCCCCAACTTAAACTCGTGCTTGTCCTCAAGCAACTTAAACAACTCTATCCTATTCTAGACTCCAACTAAACGACATGAAACAATAGTGACCGTGGACGGTGTTAATCGTCAGTATTACAAGCATGCATTTTCGTTTATTTACCCTTCCTGAACAATCATTACTACTTATAAAGAAACTGATCAACTTGTGAACTTTGAGTCTCGACCAATTTGACAAAACGTTACTCTCAGCTGAGTTCCTTTGCATTCGACTTCAAGAACTCAACTTATGTTAAACCGCACAGTTCATATGCCCTCACCAGAAAGGAAGTCCCAAACTCACAATATTTATAATGACAACAAAAAGGGACATATTCACAAAGACACTCACTCTCACAAAGAGTTTCAAGTGTTACAACACATCATACCATAAGCTTGGCCTTATTTTAATTCGTCGCCTATTCAAGAACATTCGATTGGAGATCCCATAAGGACTTTCTAATCTTGTAATGTAGGCTTTAGGGGAGGGTCGGATAAATATTTGGGTACAAGTGACTACACCCTCCTTGAACACTACTCACATTTTTCTTTCTTGTTGTCCTTTATTTCTTTTCAAACCACACAGCCTTCATTGGCTCCTAGTTACCAACATCGAACCGCCTTAAATACCTCTCTTATTTTCTTCAAATCTCCATATATATATATATATATATATATATATATATACAAATATTTCTTTTTCATTTCTTTTTCTTTTCCTTTTTTTATTTTTTTTATTTTTCTTATGGAGCTTGAATAATTTCATTTGAATATTTTGAGGTATACCTTCCAACACTAAATGTACAACCTCGCCAATTCCCAACTTGGAACCACACCCCCAACTTAGGCTTTTAGCCTCATTTTGAGTGTTCAAGAAGGGACAATTCAAAAGATGGAATTATTTTGCAAAAGGGGAAAGGTTTGTAATGAGGTGGCCAAAGAAAAGGGTAAAGGATCAAATGGGGTAACTAGTGATAATGTCTATACAATGAGTAGCTTGAAAGGCTAACCGGGTTTTCAATACAAAAACTGCCTAAGGTCATTTCTCCAATTAAATGTACTTATCATTAGCATCAAAAGACCAACTGGGAAAGTTCTAGATGACAGAAGTAAGCACAAGAATTATTTACACAAAACTAACACACATGTAACATGAACAGTTTGGCTCAACATAGTTTTACACTTGGCAACTCGGAGATAATTCTAAGCAAACATAGAGTCAAAGAGCGAGACTCAAGTTCACACAGATGATTAACAATATTTGTTTTTTATCAACGGAAGGGTATAGGTTATTTACATACATACATGCTTGATACTAGACACTCACACCAAACCGGTCAAAATGTTTCGCTACTACCTTGGCTCTACTATTACACCCTTGGAAAAGAACCCGGTGAAGAAAAACCAAGGGGAATTCATTGATAATTACTAAAGATGTACATGCATACAACTATCTAGTTTTTATTACAAAGATAACATATCTACAAAGACAACACAAGTATGTACAAGAGTTAACGAGAGATTTGATTATATACACAAAAACCATGTACAAGAGTTGAAAAAGTACAAAAATATAGACAACGGCTACCCCACCCCCAACTAATAGCATGCATTGTCCCCAATGCATAAGAGATGTAAAGATAGAGTTTAGAGTCTCCCTGAGGCGCACTAAGCGCTATGGGAGTCAGAAGCCGGCAGGATGATGGTGTGGTCACCCTCTGATGCCGGAGTTGGGGCTGACAAGATCTCAGCCTGAGGGTTGACCTCCAAAGATGGAGGAGGGATCTCCAACTGTCCTGACACCGGAACTGGTGCCTGTGAGCTACTAGCTTCTCCTGTTGATGACAAAATGGTCGATGATTTGGCTTTGGTGACCATGTCTGCTAGAGAATGCTCGATCGCCGTCTGAATAGCTGTTTCTTCTTCCTTTTATACAGCTGTAGGGACAGCAACCTGCTTGCCTTTCTCCTGAGGACCCTCATCCTCCTCGGACCATGATTGCTCATCAGTATCCTCCTCGTCTGTCTCCCCAGCCTTGGACTCTACAGAATGTCCGGACTCTTCCCTAGAAGGGATGTCAATGTGCACAGGGGGAGCTGGAGCCAGGGAAGCCCCGACAGTCTGTGGCTCAGGAGCTATCATCAAGGTGGAAAAGTCAAGGTCTAACCCAGCCACGAACGTGCCCGCTCCTTTCTCTCCTTCCTTTGGCATGAAGGAGAATAGATCGAACTCCAGAGTTTGCATTTTTTGGAGCTCATTCTTCACTGTGTCAACCTCGTCACAGAGCTTGGGCAGGCCTCCAACCTCACCCCACTCTACCTTCTCAAGCCGTACCTCAATTCGCTTGAGGCGATCCTCATAAGATGCATGCTGCTGTTGGAGTGTTGTCACTGAGGACTTGATAGGAGTAAGGGCCTGCCTCATCAAAGTGGGGAGGTCCTTCAGAAGCCGGTCTACCTTCGCATTAGCATGCTGAGTTAAGATACCTAGCCTCAAAAGGGTTGGCAGTGTAACAGAAGGCTGGGAAATAGTGACCTGAGAGGTGGCATGTGGAGTGGCAGTGGATGCCACTGTGGTCAGAGGAGAAATAGGTGGCTGGGAGTCTGAGATTTATGTATTAGCAGGAATCTGGATCTGAACCTCTGGAAGAGCAAAAACTACCTGTGGGACCGCGTCACTGATGTGCGTGATATAAGTATCCTTCTGCGTTTTCCCAAGCTTGTCATAGTGTGGCAGTGAAGGGACTTCCACAACCTTACAAAGGGCTGTGATTAAGCATGGGAAGGAAGTGATGTGGCTGTCTGGTTGGCACAGACCCCTAACTCTCGGAAGATAATGTCACCCATATCAATCTTGATCCGAGTCATAATGCATGCAATGCGAAGAGCTTTCTCAATGCTTATGTCATTCTCATTCCAGGATGGTATCAAGAGAGAGGTAACAAAGCTGAGCTAGAATCTACCCTCTCGTGTAAGGTCTTCCTTGAATATTTTATGTAGAGGGTTAATCCAAGTAGGGGTCCCCTTTGCGATCACTGAGGCAATCCAGGGATGTTCACCATTTTTGTTGGCCCATTTGGCCTCATATTCAGCTGTGCCCAGACTCCATCTTCTAAAATACAGATCATTTATTGCGCCCGTGTCACAAAGCACCGATTTCCCCCGAACCATGACCAATTCACAGAAGACTTTGTTGCGTTTGTGATGAGCTGTTCTGGAAGCCCCGTAGGATACATAGAACTCTCGCACCATTGTTTCATTGATATCATCAGGCACCTCAGTGAATCATTCCCAATTTCTATCTTTGATATTCTCCAGTATGTGAGGGTACTGCTCCTGTAGTCTGTTCAAACTCAACTATTTCTCTTCAAGGATTTTTCATTTCGTGAACCCTTCTTTATACAGACTCCTAGAGCTTGTGACCTCAAAACGGAGCTGGAAATCATCTCCCTTTTTTCTTCTTGCCTCAGCCTGTAGGTCGACTGAGGGCAAGGTCTCCTCCTCATCAGACTAGGAGGGATGTTGAGCAATAGGTCGGGATGATTCTTGTCGTGAATGTTTGGCTTGTTGTGCTAGATGTCCGGATGCGGCCCTTTTTTTACCAGCAATTGATTTCTTCGGAGCCATATCTGTAAAGAAATGAAGTGTGAGCGACATAGCAGACATCAAAGGAAAATGTTACAAAGAAAGTCAAATATGCGATAGGTTATGCGGTCGCATAACCACTATGCGGACCGCAAACCTACCACAGAATGTCAGTCTTCTAGAAAGGAACCAATTATGTGATGGGTTATGCGATCGCATATCCATTATGCGGTTCGCATAACCATCACAAAATTGGGCACTAGAAAAGGTCATCACACTATGCGATCGCAAAACCCGCTGCATAGATGGATATGCGATCGCAGATCTGCCGCAAATAACATGCCATGTCTGGCCACAAGTTGTCTGGGTATGCGGTCCGTATATCGCTTATGTGATCACAAAGTCGCCGCATTTTGTTATCTCCCTCAGGTCACCTAGCGTTTCATATGCGGCAATGATGCGGATTGCAAATCAATTATGCGGTCTGCAAAAGTCATCTTCCTCAAGGCTTCATTCTATATTCAACAATGGTGACCCTAATTTCACTACCCAGCAGCCCAGACTTAACCAATATTCAAGAACCCACCTCCATTACGAGTAGATAACCAAAAGAACGAGAAGGAAGAAAGAATTAACACAAAATAAAACAACCTAAATATGAAAACACACAACACAATTAAAACTAACAGTTCACAGAAATAAAGTTGGGAAGGAAGACATACCAGAACTGAGTGAATGAGAGATAATCAAGGAGATGATTTCGCTAGTTGGAATCTTTGTTCACCCTTTCACGTTCAAACTTAGCCGATTTCCCTTCTTTTTTATTTTTTTTATTTTGTGTAAGTGTAAATGCGTTTTTATTTTTTATTTTGTTTTAGTGCTGGTGTGCAATATGGTGGAATTGTGTGACGGGGGTAGGGAACTTACCTGAGAAAATGCGGTGGGTAAGTTCACCGCATAAGTGTTATGCGGTGATATCAACTCAGGTGGCTCAACTTCCTCAATGCGGTGCACTTATGCTATCGCATAACTAGTATGCGGTCCGCAAAGTGCACGTCCTCACCGCATTTCAGCCATCAACTTTTGCTAAATACACTGCCCAGGTTTGCGACCACTAGCGGTCCGCATAGTCAAAATGCGACCGCATATGTGTAGCAAACTTCCCATGGTTACTTTTCTTCCCTTTTACTCACAATTTTACCCTGTTTTATGACCTTTCTGAGTCACCTGCACTCTACCACACACTTTAAATTTCTCAACTTAATCCGTCTAACCAAAGTTAGAATTTAAAGGGTAAACTAATAAAAATAAATAAAAAAGTTACCACACATGGGTTGCCTTCCATGAAGCGCTTGATTTAACGTCGCGACACGACGAAGTGGGCCTTTCTTTATGTTCATTCATTTGTCGGGCATTGACCATCTTTGAGAGCCAACTGGACTACCCCCAAGTAGTGCTTGACTCGCTGGCCATTGACTTTGAAGGTTCCGAGCACATCCTCCGATTCTAATTTCACAGCTCCAAAAGGGGATACATCTACCATCTTGAACGGGCCAGACCACTTTGATTTTAGCTTGCCCGGAAACAATTTGAGCCTTGAGTTGAAGAGAAAAACCAAGTCACCCGACTTGAACTCCCTTTTCAAGATCTTTTTGTCGTGGAGGAACTTCATCCTTTCTTTGTACACAGCTGCACTTTCATATGCATGGGAAGTGGAATTCCTCCATTTCATTGAGTTGTGTTAACCTCAAATTTACAGCTTCAGCTCAGCCCAAGTTCAACCTTTTTAAAGCCCACATGGCTTTGTGCTCCAGTTCTACGGGTAGATGACAAGCCTTGTCAAAGACTAACCCGTAAGGATAAATGCCAATAGGGGTTTTGTACGTCGTGCGGTATTCCCACAATTCGTCATCTAGCTTCCTTGACCTGTCGGTCCTGTTAGCATTAACAGTCATTGCTAGAATATTCTTTATCTCCCCGTTGGAAACTTCAACTTGGCCACTTGATTAGGGATGATAAGGTGTGGCCACCTTATGCTTGACACCATATTTCTCTAGTAGTTCCGTGAAAACCTTGTTACAGAAGTGAGACCCACCGTCACTAAGAATGGCTCTAGAAGTGCCAAACCGTGTGAATATGTTTTTCTTTAAGAATGCAGTTACACTCCTTGCCTCATTATTTGGTAGGGTAATTGCTTCAACCCATTTGGACACATAGTCCACAACCACCAAGATGTATTTCATACCACATGAGCTTACAAAGGGGCCCATAAATTCAATTCCCCACACATCAAAAATCTCGACCTCCATCACAAAGTGCATTGGCATTTCATGCCTCTTAGAGATTGATCCCTACCTCTGACATTGGTCACAAGCCTTGACCATTTGATTGGCATCATGATAAATCGACGGCCAATAATAGCTACATTCAAGTACCTTTGCCACCGTTCGATTACCCCCATGATGACCCCAACATGTGAGTCATGGTATTCCTTTAGAATTGGCATCATCTCCTCTCCTGGGACACACCGCCTAATGATGTTATCAGCAGAAATGCGAAACAAGAATGGTTATTCCCAATAATATTGCCGACACTCTCTCAAAAACTTCTTTTTTTGGTAAGCTTCCAGTCCATCCGGAATGAGGTCACTAACCAAGTAGTTAGAAATATCGTCGTACCAAGAAGTATATGAAGAAGAAAATGCCAAAATATGCTCATCAGGGAAGGCATCATTGATGTCAAGCCCCGTCTTCTTCGAGCCTAGAGAGATGATCCGCCACTTGGTTTTCTGTGCCCTTTCGGTCCTTGACCTCAAAGTCAAATTCTTGCAATAAGAGGACCCACCAGATTAACCTGGGTTTTGCATCTTTCTTTTCCATGAGATATCGAAGAGCGGCATGATCGGTGTAGACCACCACCCTAGACCCCAACAAATAAGCTTGGAAAATTTCAAAAGCATATACAATGGCAAGAAGCTCTTGCTCCATCACAGTATAGTTCACTTGTGCTCCATTGAGTGTCTTTCTTGCATAATAAATGCGATGAAGAACCTTGTTATGCCGTTGACCCAGAACTGCTCCAATAGCTACACCATTAGCGTCACAAATGAGCTCGAATGGGATAGACCAATCCGGTGTGACAATAATGGGTGCTGTGGTGAGCTTCTCTTTTAGCTCCTCAAATGCCTTAAGGCATTTTTCATCAAACACAAACTTGGCGTCTTTTTCAAGGAGCTTGCACATAGGATTTGCAATTTTGGAGAAGTCCATGATAAAACGCCGATAAAATCTGGCATACCCTAAAAAGCTTCGGACACCTTTTACCGATGTTGGTGGAGGAAGTTTGGAGCTGATGTCAATTTTTTCTCGATCAACCTCTATGCCATGTTTTGAAATTTTGTGCCCCAAGACAATGCCTTCGTCCACCATGAAGTGGAATTTCTCCCGGTTAAGCACAAGGTTGGTCTTCTCTTATCGCTTGAGCACTTGTCTAAGATTGTCAAGACAATGCTCAAAAGAATCACCTACCACCGAAAAGTGATCCATGAAAACCTCTAGGAAATCCTCCACCATGTCTGAGAAGATGGACATCATGCATCTTTGGAAGGTAGACGGAGCGTTGCATAAACCAAATAGCATCCGACTAAAGGAAAAAATTCCATACGAGCAAGTGAATGTTGTCTTTTCTTGGTCCTCCAGTGCTATATTGATTTGGTTGTAGCCGGAATACCCATCAAGGAAGAAATAGAATGATCTTCCCGCTAGCCGATAAAGTATTTGATCAATAAAAGGCATATGGAAATGATCTTTGCACGTGGCACTGTTGAGCTTCTGATAGTCCATGCATACTCTCCACCCGGTGACTGTCCGCGTAGGGATAAGCTCATTCTTTTCATTGTGAATTGCTGTCATGCCTCCCTTCTTTGGTACACATTGCACCGGACTCACCCACGAACTATCCGCAATGGGGTAGACAACCCCGACATCCAACCACTTGATTATCTCTTTCTTGACCACCTCTTGCATCGATGGATTCAATCTCCTTTGGTGTTCAACACTCGGCTTGCTTCCTTCCTCCAATTGGATTTTATGCTCACAAATTCTGGCGGGAATCCCTCGGATGTCTGCTATTGTCCATCCAATTTCTTGTCGGTGTTCCCACAAGACATTCAACAATTTTCCTACCTGCACATCATCCAACAAAGAGGAAACGATTAAGGGTAAAGTATCATTAGAGCCAAGAAATTTGTACCTCAAATGTGATGGAAGTGGTTTGAGCTCAAGTTATGGTGGCTATATGATGTAAGGCTTTGCGGGAGGAGTGGTTCTATTCTCTAAGTCAAGAGAGAGCTTCTTCGGTGCATTAGAGTAGGACCCACGTCCTTCCAATGCATTCATGGCTTCTACATACCCCTACATGTCTTCTCCATCAAAATTTACCAAGATTTCCACCAAGGCCTCACCAAGACACGCTTCCTCCATCTTCATGTCACTAGCATCCTCAACCTCATCAATAACATTTATTACCGAGATCCCTTCATATGCATTCGGAAACTTCAAACCCTTACTAGCTTGGAAAGTGACTTCCTCATCCTTCACTCGGAATTTGATTTCATTTCGTTCCGATTACATCAAAGCTCTTCCCGTGGAAAGGAATGGTCTTCCCAATATGATAGGAATTTCCTTGTCAACCGCACAATCAAGGATAACAAAGTCGACCGGGAGAAGTTTCTTTCCCACTTTCACTAAGACATCATCGACAATACCCACGGGTATCTTGATTAAACGATCGGCCATTTGCAATCTCATACTTGTAGGTCTTGGAAACCCTAATCTCGCTTGCTTGTAAATAGAAAGAGGAATCAAATTTATGCTAGCACCATTATCACAAAGTGCCCTTGAAAAATCTCTCAACCCAATAGTACATGGAATGGTGAATGCTCCCGAGTCTTCCTTCTTCTCAACGGTTTTCGTGGCAATAATAGCACTAACCCGGTGAGTCATACTCACCACTTCATTCTTGGTGGATCTCTTCTTGGTCATCAAGTCTTTTAAGTATTTGGCAAATCCCGACATCTCTTGGAAAGCCTCCAAGAAAGGGATGTTTACCGGCAATTGCTTCAAAATATCATAGAACTTCTCGAACTTGCCATCATCTACCCTTCTTGCAAGACTTTGAGGGAATGGAGGAGTAGGTCGAGGAATCGGTGGAGGAGATTTTGGGGTCTCCTTCACCTTTTCCTTAACCTCCTCATGCTTTGCTTTTTGGATTTTTACTTCTTGGGAGGGCTTCTCACTTTCAACAACAACCGTCACTTCAACTTGTGCCTCAACTTCTTGCTCAAGATCATCTACTTCAACTACTTGTTCACTCTCATCTTGAAGGACTTTCCCGCTTCTAGTCGTAATAGCCATTCAATGAGAAGATGAACCGCTCACATTCCCCTTTGGGTTGACAATTGTATCACTTGGAAGAGTACCTTTTAGCTTGGGATTTTGTTCTCTTGACAAGTCTCGCATTTTCATCTCAAGCTTTTGTATAGAGGCGGTATGTGACCCCACGATTTCGGACATGTTCTTCATTGTAGCATCACCTCTCTCTTGATTTTGCAAGATCTTTTCAAGCATCCTTTCTAACTTGGATTAATTTGAAGGACCCTCCTTGTAATATTGCCCCTTTGATGGAACATAGGGGTTGGAGCTCCGGTTGGTATAATTGTTATTGTTGTTGTTCCAATTACCTAGACTCGACCCACCTTGGTCATTGCGCCAATTTTGTTGGCCTTGCCCTTGCGGGTTTGGACTCCATTGATTTTGTTGGCGATACCCTCCTTGAGAATTATGAACAAAGTTGGCTTCTTCAAACTCTTGATTTCCCGTCGGTTGCATGTCTTCCACAACATTTACCTTCTTCGTTTGACTCTCCGTGAACATATTTGTCAACACATCAATGTTTGGGGCAAGACCGGAAATCAATTGGTCTCTCTCTTAATTTTCTTTGATCATGTTGGTAAGAGAGGGAGTACCATAGGAAATTCCACCACTAGCATCTTCAGAATGCCATGCTTGATTATGTTTGGCCATTTTATCCAGAATTTGTGTAATCCGGGTGAATAATTTATCCATTAAAGATCCATCTGCTGCTTTTTTTGCTATGGACTGGGACAATAGATCCAAACCCATGTAGAACTTCTCCATCAGAATAGCATCCGAAAAAAACCATGGTTCGGTGACCTCATTAAGTATAACTTGAATCGGTCCCACGCTTCATGTAAGTGTTCTCCTGGTATTTGTTTAAAGAAGAAGATTTTATCTCTAAGCTCAGACTTCTTGATCTGAGGGAACCACTTGGACAAGAAGGTACGGAAAATCTCGAGCCAAGAAGTGATAGATTGAGGAGGTAGATTTTGAATCCACTTTCTCACTTCTCCAGTCAATGAGTATTTGAATACTCGCAATCTCAAGGCGTCGTCTGTTACATTGTTCTGTTTATGCATGGCGCACACACCCAAGAAGTTCCTAAGGTGTTGCGTTGGATCATCATCAGTAGAGTTTCTGAATAATCCTTCTGCTTTAAGCATTAAGATTAACATGTGTTCTACTTTGAACATAGCAGCTTCAACCCGTGGAGGAAGGATAGCGTTGGTATCATCAAGATATTCCCCAATGTCCGCAAAGGTATTCTCATCTTCATCATAATCGACCATTCTCACCTATCATACCAAGCAAAGCAAGCAAAATGTGATGGAATAGAAAAGATGTAAAGTAAAGTGCACACTAGTTAGTAATTTCAAAATCGTATTCCCCGGTAACGGCGCCAAAATTTGATACGCTCAAATTATACCTTAAAATAGTGTAAAGCAATCGATGTCAAATATAGTAGCCCAACGAGGTTGGGGTCGAATCCCACAGGGAATAGGCGTGAAAAGTTTACTTGAGTAGTGTGAATCTTAACTTAAATCGTATTTCTAATCTGTTAGAATAACAAGAGTATGGTAGTAGATTGGATTGTAATTTTGTGAAAATAGTAACAAGTATGATTAAATAAGGTTGTAATTAATTTGATTATCTAAACCAAGGTTGTGTCCCCTTCAATGAAATGTAATGCAATCGGTGTTAATATGATATATTTCTAATGGAAGGTCCTTTTAATAAGCAAATGATTTCTAAATGACTACCCAATATTTTCCAATAGTTGGGTAGTATTTCTCTTTATGATTTTTCCAAATATCAAAGAGTTTGCAATTAAGAGTAATCAATTTATGCCAAATAAAACTCACTTATTCCTAAGTGATTCTATTAAACAAGGTTTAAAGCCTTGAGTCTTTGATATTTACTTCTACCAAACCCTAACTTACTTTTCCAAGTAAAGAAAGAATAAAATGGCACTTGTTAGTGTTTGCAACCACCAACAATAAATGAAGAATGAGGAGTAAATAAATATCAACCAACCATTATACATATATTCAATGTTAAACACCCATTGACATTACACCCATTTAGGGTCCACAACCTTAGTATTTAAAGTTAGCTGCGCATGCCAAAATACAAAAAGATGGGAATATTAAATGCCATAAATCTTACAAAGTGTAAGATTCTTTACTCTTAAAGTTTCCAAAAATGGGAATATTCAAAGCTTGGAATGTAGCTCAAATTTCAGACAAGATGCCCCCACAAAACCCCAATAAATCTATTTATAGTGGGCTAAAACTCGGGTCCAATTTCGGACAAAAATGCCCTTCCAGGTCAAATATGCGACCACTTCTCTGTCGCATAACAGATATGTGGTCCGTATTCTCTTCAAGCACACCGCATCTCTGAAACCCTAGGTTCCAGGAAGTCGTCACATTCATGTTATGCAGTACGCATTGTTGATATGCAGCCGCATAGTGTCATTGCATATCTGCTCTCAACCACTTCTACAGGAGTTTGCGATCCATTTTGCGGCCCACAAACCTGTTATGCGGTCGCATAATGGACCGCATTTCTTCACTTGGATTTGGCAGAACTAACTGTTGGACTCTGCAGTTCCCCTAAGCATTATGTGGTCCACATGTTGGTTTTGCGGTCCGCATTTTCAACTATGCGGTCGCATTTTTCCTATTCTTGTTCTTTTGCAGCTTTTTGATTCCATTTCCATGTTTTTGGGTCCTCAAGCTTCATGCACTACAAAACATAAAAATTACAAAAGTATAAAAGACAATTGCATTTAAAACGAGCTGAAATCTAAGAAATTGGTATTAAATGTGCCGAAATTCTCCGGCACATCAAAACCATAGATAGCCGTAAATGTGAAAGCTATATTAAAAGCAAATATTCCCACAGTTCCATACACTATTTGTGTAATGACCCGATCAGTCGTTTTGAGCTCTAGCGCGTCGTTCAACGGTTTGAGGTCGTGAGCAGCTTTGTTTCAGGTATTATGACCCGTGGGCGTGGGCGAAATTGAATTTCGGAAAGTTTAGAGTTAATTTGGAAACAAAATTCTCAATTCGGAAGCCATAAGTTGGAAGAATCAACTAAGATTGGAATTTTGAGTAAACGACCTCCGAATCGGGATTTGAAGGTTCCTGCAGGTGCGTATGTCTGGATCGGGTTTTGAATAACCTGAGAGCGTTTCGGCGTATATTATGGAAGATAGCATTTTAGAAGAATTTCATAAATTTGGGCTGTAAGGAATTTCAGTGTTATTGATTTCCGTTTAGAATTTCGATCCTGAGAATAGCTCCGTATGGTGATTTTGGAGTTGGGAGCGCGATCGGAAGTGAATTTGGATGTCCGTAGGTCATTTTGAAGTCATTTGGCTAAAGATAGAAATTTGAAGGTTTTTGAGAAATCCGACCAGAAGTGGAAATGTTGATATCGGGGTCGGAATGTGATTCTGGAAGTTGGAGCTGATCCGTAATGTCGAATACGACTTCCATGCAAAATTTGAGGTCAATCGAATGTGAATTGATAGGTTTCGGCATCTAATGTAGAAGTTGGAAATTTCTAAGTTCTTAAGCTTTGAATTTTATAGCGTTTCGTGATTTCGGCATTGATTGATGTGATCTGAGGCCTCGAGCAAGTCCGCACTATGTTTTGGAATAGGTTGGTGTAATTGGACGGGGTCCCGGGAGGCCTCGGGTGGATTTTGAGTGATTAACAGATCAAGTTTGAGAGTTTGAAGAAGGTTGTGGTTGCTGTCATCTGGTGTGACCGCACCCGCGAGGCTTGGGCCGCAGGCGCGAAAGTTTGCAGGTTTGGAAGGGAGCGCAGGTGCAATGGAGTTTCTGCAGCTGCGGAGCCGCAGATACGGATGATGAGCGCAGGTGGGAAGTTGGCATGAGCTGAGGAAAGCCGCAGGTGCGGAAGATTGGTCGCAGATGCGACAGTGGGATCGCAGGTGCGAAAAATGGCCTGGGCAGAATGTTTAAATCGAGATTTGTTGGCCATTTCTCCCATTTTCTTTTGGTGTGGGGCGATTTTGGAGGAGCTTCAGGAGAGTTTTTTCGTCAAGGATCACAAGGTAAGTAATTCCTTCATGTTTCTAAGTTAAATACAAGGTTATTGCACAGAATTATACATGAAAATTATGGAAAATATTGAAGAAAACCTAGAAATGGTATTTGGATTTTTAGCCACGAATTTGAGCATGGAATTTAGAGTAAATTGTATATTTGAGCTAGTAAGTCTATGGGTAGAATATATCTTCGAGAAATTTCGAATTCCGGGCACGTGGGCCTAAGGACATTTTGATCAATTCACTGAGCGGAGTTGGAAAATTATATAATTTAAATTGTTACAAATATTAGAGTATATTTTCATTGGTTTGTCGTTATTTGGATAGTTTTGGGGCGTTGTGCGTCTGTTGGAGTCATCGGAAGGGTGTGGAAGACGGTTATGGAATTTCGGAGCGAGGTAAGTCTCCTTTCTAACTTTGTGAGGGGGAATTGTCCCCCTAGGTGAACTAATTAAGTATGTGCTACTATATGCGGGGGCTACGTACGCACGAGGTGACGGGAGTTCGTGCGTAGCTACTATTATTCCATGTCCGGGTAGTCTAGAACCCACTAGCATGCCTTACTTATTTTAATTTCCCTGTCCACTTGTATTTCGAACAAGCTCTGTAGAAATTGTAAAATTCTTAGAAATTGCTTATGTACTTGTGACATCGGGTTCTGGGATGTGTATGGGATGTATTTTATAATAAAAAATAGAATATTAAAACCATTGCATTTACTTAACGGATTTTTTTTAGTTTTTACGTAACAAGTTAAAGATAATGATTTCAAAAATGTTAAAACAGGAATCTATTTCAACTAATTAAAGATTGTCTTGCCTGACAGTGGTGTCCGACGCCATCACGACCTTATGGATTTTGGGTCGTGACAACATGGTATCAGAGCACTCGGTTCCCTTAGGTCTCACAACTCATGAGCGAGTCTAGTAGAGTCTTGCGGATCGGTACAGAGACGTCTGTACTTATCTTGGAGAGGCTACAGGGCTGTTAGGAGTACTTCCCTCTTCTTGATTCCTCGTCGTGCGATTTGATTCCTTTAAGGCTTATGCCTATGTTCCTTCCTACTCAATCTTATGCATCGCAAAGTGCATGCTATGAATCGTGTATTTGAGGAATTGAAATGGTGCTATAGGTGTGGTGCGGGATGTTTCTCCCTGCGAAGTTGATTGAGGCTATTGTCGTTGCTCTGCGGAAGGATAATATGTTGTTTCAACTCAGTAGATGTGTTTCTAAGAGCTTCCGAGGCTATGCTCAGGAAGTGATGATGCTTACGATTGGTTATCGCGCGATGTCGATATGATGATAGAATGCTTTCCTGTATGTTGGGGGTGATGAATGGCTTGAAGGGAGATCTTCTCAGGGCGCGAATTTGAGATTTCAGCATTTTAGTTCCGGCAGAGGAAAGGCATTTGAATTATGAATGGTTCGGTTGGGGTTGATAAAGCAGTAAGACTTGGTGTCTTCAAGTGAGGTGGGATATGCACCTTGATGTGGTGTCGTCGTCGCTGAAAGAATGGAATATGTTAAGTTTGTCGGTGTTATGGCTTCTTCGGTTGCATGGGGTCAGAGTATTATGAAGAAGTATTGAAGAAGCGGCTGTTAGAGACCGTGAGGTACGGTGGTTCAGTACCGGATAAGTGTTGATAATGAAGGCAGCTAGAGAAAGATGATCTTCAGAGAGTTTGAATTCGTGGTGATCTGCTTGTTTAAGAGCTACAGAGAATGATAATGAATTGAGGCTAGGCGGTGGTTCCATTTCTAAGAGGCCAAGTGTAAGAAGCTAAAGTCGAGCAGTCGCAAAGTGGGGGAGCGGTAGCATAGCTTGGAATTAGAAGATATTGTCACACATTTAATGGATGTCCATGAGGAGCAGACGGACTAGTAAAGTTGGTAAATGAAGCAGGGCATAGGATGGGGTATTGATTTCGCAGAGAGTGTGCATTTCAGCGTCGTTGGAAGGTGTCCGTTGGTGATTTCCACATGTGGGTTATCTCCTGTGAATAGGTTAGCGGTGGCATGGTTGGCAAGTTTCTGCGGCGGATTCTAGTGGCTATTCGGTAGGAGGCAGAATGTGTGAATGATGCTAGAGAATTTGAGTATTTAGGGGGTGCTAACAAGAGAATTTGGAAGAATTGGACGGACTGGTTGAGCAAGATCATGTTAACAAAGGAGAAAGATCACAGCAGGGTCTAGAGTGGTGCAAAGAGTAGCATCAAGCTAAGTGGGGGAGTCCCACCACCTGCAGTTGGGTTGCAGGATTGTGTTATCATAGGGTTGCGGATTGTCGGCATGTTGGCAAGTTATTTCAGCTAAGGAGAAAGGAGTAAAATGGTGATCGTGCGTGGGATTTGATAAATGTGTGCAAAAGTTGGCCCTGTTGGACCAGGGTTAGGCTTTGAAAGATTCAGAATTTATGCTTAAGGCGTAGGCGAGTTGTAAGGGTAGTGACTCAGTCACGTGCTTCACTGAAAAAGGTGTTCATTTGCTAGAAGAGACTTGCAGTTGACTGTGTTCGGGGCCAGTCAGAGTGGGTGACTCTCAATAGGGGTCCTAGTGAATCCAAAAGTTAAGAATGCAACGTTTAAGGGTTAAGTGCAGTAGTATGATTAAGAATTGAGCTTTTGCAGCGTAATTTCAGAGAGAGGGAAAATGGTTGGAGTGTTCTATGTTATATTCAGCATGCGGGATGGCATTGGAAGAGTGAGAAAAATAAACTCTGGTTGTAGGAAGATTTCAGGAGGGTATGAGACGTGTTGCGGGATTTAGGCGGCATGGTCTCGTGAATCAAGGTCACTCGGGATGAGTGAGGGTTGAGTTTTCTATAAGTTGAAGGAAGTTACTATTATTCCGGAGGTAATTAAAGATGATTAAAAGAAGATAGACTGATTAGCCATGGCTGAAATGGCACATGTATGTCAGTGATCAGTTTCGTCAGTGTAATTAAATTATGCATGTGGTTTGGGTCGGTATGTGCGTGGCTTGTCGGCCATCGTAATAGATTTCATGTGGGAACATTCGAGTGCTATGGCGTAGGCGGATCCCGAAAGGATTATGGTGGTTCAGACCACTACTTAAGGATTTGCATGTATAGTGATTGTGGGAATTCACTCGTGTGTTGTGGTGGTTCTCTTGAATTGAGGTAAGTAAAAGGTTTCTATATGCTGAAGTGTTAACCCTATTAGTGACTTAGAAGTTATGATGGAATTCTTGCACTATCTCATATTGGCATGTTAGGTGTAGTAAGTAGTATGTAACTGGAAGCAAGGAATCGAGGTTGCGGTTCGGTGTTGACAAGGATGTCATGAGCTCGGATGAGCAAGAATAAGGGATTTGAATGTTTAGAGTAAGCTGGTGTTGTCTTTAGTGTGACCTGAGATCGATGTTTGGTGAAAGAGGCTTTGCATCCAAGTTATGGGTTCTTGATTTGCTTTGCAACATTAGTGTGGTCGGTGATATAGATGTGCAGACTTGTTGCCTTGTGTGGAAGGTCGTGGAAGCATGACTGCGGGAAGATTGTATAAGTGTGACATGTAGTCACCTGATTGGTTGAAGATTTAGACCAAGTATAAGGAAGTGCAACATTGCTTATTTGAGAATTTATGCCTGGAAGGCGTTTGGTTCAGTTGATTGTGGATTATGGGTTGTTTGTCCTGACGATGATGGTTGTTCTCGTGTATTATGAGAGGAAGTGGGTTAATACGGACCCAAGTAAAGCTATTAGCTTAGTTTGGTGTGAGCAAGGTAGACTCGATGCTTGTTGATGGGTTTAAATATGATTATGGGCTCCTTATGAGCCAGACATGTTTATTTCAGTAGAGCGCTCTTCATGGAAATGTATTAGAACAACAGATGTTGTTCCGTCTTCATCAAATTCATGTGATAATATGATTGTGCCGTGTAAGTTGTGAAACGACTTGATAATTTCTTATGTGTTGAGATCTCCGCGTAGTGATGATGTTATGTGAGCAGGACAGCTCTTGAGATATATACATATATATATATACATATATATATATATATATATATACATAAATATATACATATATATACATATATATATATATACATATATATATATATATATATATATATATACACACATATATATATATA